>JAMBLF010001848.1:0-31283 GCA_030578115.1 Leucoptera coffeella
ATCACGCCTGATTCCCTGTAGAGGGGTAGGCAGAGATCACGAATCGCCATTTGTCCCAATCCTGAAAGACTACTTTCGCTTCATTGACACTCATACATCTTCTCATGCAAACTGTAGGTGTTATAGGTACTCCTAAGGTCATCCTTTTTCAATTTAGCGTATATGTGACTGTCGTATGTCTTATTGGGCAGACTCCTACGTAACCGCCCTTACTTCACTCACATATATTTCCATTGTCAATCTACTATCATTCATCTGCATAACATGTCCAAAACAGGATTGTGAAATGACGTCAAAAGTATTTACAGATTTTTGGCATTGTATAATGTGACATTTAATGCCTTTCGGGGTGGACAGAACCTCGTAGACACAATAATAAATCCTAATACATCTTTTACCATGATTATTGAGGTGCTGATGTCATAGCAAACTTTAATGGAAGTTGCTAGCTCAACGCCAGATAAATTCTATTTGCACATAGCCGATTAGTCGCCTCCTACCACATGCAGAGAAGAACGGCAGCTAGTTAGCATTCTTTGTACGTCCCAGACTAGCACGGTACTAAATGTGTGATGAAATAGGCAATATTGTACTTAAATAGACGATGCAATACTTAAACGTTATGTAGGTGGGGAAAAACTATTCATCGATTCACTATTATTATAAAACTGAAGAGTTTATTTTAATGCGCTAATATCTGGGAGTAGTGGTTGGATTTGAAAAGATTTAGTGTTGGATAGAGCATTTATCAAGGAAGGTTTTAGGCTATTTAACATCATGCAAACTTTAGGAGACAAAAACAATGGCAAATGTGAAGAAATTTTTTTTTATAGATGTTTCGTCCGCATTTAGGAACATTTAGACAAAAACTGCGTCTAGTGTGAATAAAACGAATTTTATTTTATTTTAAAAACAAGTGATTCATTTAGATGTATAATGCTCAAAATAACACACAATACTACAACTCGTACTAAAATAAATCTTATTCCCTTACTAATAAAGTCCATTTTCCAGGTACTGTTGGGAATGTGTGAACAAGGCACGTGGAGATCGAGTGTGTATCGTGTGTGGTGGCGCGCAGGCAGGCCGGACCATCGCCTGCACTTTGTGTCCTAGGGCATACCACCACGACTGCCACTATCCACCCCTGCCTAGGGTAAGACGACGTATTTATTAACAACTATAGGCTATTTTTTAAAGTTCTAAAATTCTTGATACGTGTCATACTAGGACGGGAAAAGAATCTTTCGTTAATGTTTTATTAATCTATAATACATATTTCTTAAATATACGTTGCTTAGTACCCTTAACACAAGTCTTAAATCAACTTACCAAGGGACTATTGACTATTGCTGTAATAGTGTCCTAAACATTATTATCACTAAAGTTTTAAGAGATTCGCGATTTATACTCTTAATTAATAACTATCCCGATAAGTAAGATAAGTCCCGTTATAGGCTATTCGCGTTAAGTAAATAGTGACGTCATGCTAGTCAGAGGGTAAACTGACCAATGAGACGTGAGGAAATGAGAAAAGAAGGCACATTGACCAATCGCAGACAACCGTTGTCACGTCTCATTGGTCGAATCGTGGGGACATGATGACGTCACTATTTTCTTAATGCGAATATACTATAGTGATCCGCTCCGGCTGCGCACGGGTATAAACTATATAGCCTACTCCGCTATTTAATGGATGTTATTATAGATATTAACCTGTCACTTGAATCACTCCTTCTATTAAAAAAAACCGCATCAAAATCCGTTGCGTAGTTTCAAAGATTTAAGCATACAAAGGGACATAGGGACAGAGAAAGCGACTTTGTTTTATACTATGTCATTATACTCATGATTAATAACTAACGGGACCTATCGCGTAAGTTTTTATATAAAATAAAGTTACCTTTATTATTAGATAGATTTCACTAGATAGACAGCACCCAACGTGATAGGTGGTGAACCGTATCGCCGTATATAAGCACTGGATATTACTTTAATTTCATTCTTTGGTACATGCCAGAGCCGTTTTTATTATAATTAAATTGAAATTGCAGAACCCAAGAGGCAAGTGGTATTGCGCTAACTGCATATCGAGAGCTCCGCCCAAGAAACCTAGGAATGCTAAGAAGAAGGAAAAGAATAAGGATTCAGCCTCCGAGCCGGACCATAGCATGGTGCCCAGGTAAGTTCTACGAATAGTATATACATAGCAAAGTAAAGTCATACATACACATCACGTCTGATTCCCTGTAGAGGGGTAAGCTGAAATCACGGATCCCCATTTGTCACGATCCTGACAGACCACTTTCGCTTAATTGACACTCATAGCGTCTATCTGACTGTAATATGACTTATTGGGTTGGCCCCTATGTAACCGTTCTTCAATGATATATTTATTTTGTCAATATACTATCACTCATCCGCATAACATGTCCAAACCACCAGGCATTGCCTTAGTCACTACATCTAATCATGATTTATTGTTTGACAATATTTAAATAATCATATCATTGAACTAAATATTCATAGATGTTTTTATATATTGGGGTTGTGATGTCATATGGAACGTTGGTGACAGGGCGTCCCATTCACCCTTTTTTATTTTAGCTACTAGCTGTAAAATACAGAAGTACTTCGTACGAATGGGATAGTTGTTTTAGCCATAATTCTTGTAGAAAAAATCACTGGCCTAAATGTACCTAAAAGCGCACGAAATCTATAAATCATAAATATAATTATTGACATTGATTTCCTTTCTCCTAAGGTATGCAGCGTGTAGCCTTTCTTGATGGATGCTCTATCCAACAAATAAAGAGACCTTTACTGACTTAATAGCGAGCGACAAATTCTTTATAATATTATTATTAGATATGGATTTAGATATTACACAATATATCTAATTGAAAAAAAAAACAAGAAAACA
This sequence comes from Leucoptera coffeella, assembly GCA_030578115.1. Classification (NCBI taxonomy): domain Eukaryota; kingdom Metazoa; phylum Arthropoda; class Insecta; order Lepidoptera; family Lyonetiidae; genus Leucoptera; species Leucoptera coffeella. The sequence goes on from JAMBLF010001848.1 coordinate 2,924, forward strand.
ATTACTTACACATAAATAGTAAAAATTAAAATATGTAATTGATTTTTTGTTTTTTTCAAATGTTTTTAAACGACGCAGCCTTGTTTGCCAGCTGCAAATACAGTCAACCATACATAATATACATTTATCTACTATACCCCCTTTCAAGGTGGACAGAACCTCGGAGATATAAACTTACGTTACTATATAGCATAAATGTGTTTGTTTTAAGTAATTAATTCCTGTTCCCTTAACAGTCCAGCCCAATCGCACGCGTCCACTTCAACCACAGCTGAGGAGCACACTCTGCCTACCCCAGAGAAGTGTGCAGACGCCGAGGCCGAAAATGGGATCGCTAACCATATAGGTAAGAGATTGGTAGCTATTAATAGTTGTTTAAATGGAAATTTCCTAGAGAAAATCGGGTTCACATGTCTTAAAATTTTCTCGAAAGTTTCATAAGAGTGGGTCCTAAGTCCCACTAATGCTTTTTGCAAAAATGTTGTTCAATATCACTTGAGTAACGGTGCGAAGTTATTAGTGGAAGGGTAAAAGTGAAAAATTTCGCCATTTTTAAATTTAAGTAGTACGAGTAATAGTCATTCAAGCTTCTCACTACCCCGAAAACGGTAATTAAGTTTCATACTATAAGCGTTAAGATTCATTAATCATATATGTATATATTACCAGCTCCGCCAGATTTCGATGAAGATCTGCCTCGTGGTAAGAGACGGGCGCAGAACGCTCGATACCCCACCGGGAACGGAACCTTGGACGCCGAGGAGACGCATGAGATCGATGGTTCGTATAGATACTTATATAATATATATATATATTCCTCTGATCTCTTCTAGGCTAATAAAAACACATTTACGAAATGCGTTGAATACTACGGTGAGAGAAAGCATCGTGAGGAAACCTACCTGTTCCCTGAACAGGTAATAGTTAGTGCTTGTAAATGGCGACATGGCTGTCACATTGAGTACTGACTTTCTGGTTAACACGTGGGTTCGAGGTGTCCATAGAATTACTACCTTCGCAATTGCGGAGATGGACACCTGAACCTCTGACTACCCCGCAAGGGTTAATGGTCGTGAATGAGTTTGTTTTTTTTTTTGCTCTTCTAGGGTGGACAGAACCATAGTCACATGATAACATCTCCATGGTCACTTTTTAGGATGAATATTGAGGTTATGTTGGTACAATCAACGCTAAAAGTGCAGTCCCAGTAACTTTGTATAAGGTTGGCGTTTATAAGAACAAAAGACAATATTTTTCATTTCGAAGCACGCGAGCGTATACTGGCCATGATAATGCATATTGGCGCCAGTTTTAAAATGTAAAATATTGTCTTTTGTTCGTATAAGCTTAAACCTTATATAAAGTTACTGGTACTGCACGTTTAGCGCTGACTGTAGATGGAACATTGGTGACAGATTGTTTGCCCGTCGCCCAATAGGTTCCATTTATCCCTAGTCCCTTAGCCTCCTACGACATGCCAGGAAGAACAGCAGCTAGTTAGCATACCTTTAACATCCTAAGTTAATACAGGACCTAATATAACGATGTTTTTTCACTACTTTTTTATTTTATGTGTATTTTTTTGTTTAAAACAGACGTAGAAGAAGATTTGGAGCTGCCCCAGCGTAAACGGAAGAGTCAAACCCGGAACCACAAGGATCTGAGTAATTGCAAGTGAGTTTAGGTGTCCGTGTGTCATTAGTCATGTTTAAGTAGTCGCACAAAAGGATTTTAGATTGTAGTTCGCACTAATCGTGTCGGAATCGTATCATTGTCGGATAAAAAAGATTAAATTAATTATTTATTACATTAATACGTTTATAATTGTCCTAAAAAAATTAACATTTACTAAACATGTATTTTTTAATCTACTAAACCGTCTATAAAATTATACATATTTAAAAATGTATATGAAATTATTATAATAATACTTCACTATCTATAAAAATATTCACATGTAAAAATTACAATAATGACGATACGATTACGACACGACAAGCCACCGATTATTGTAGTATTTTGTATTGTGATAGTTACGAGTAGATAGTATTTTGTCTTTGTGTGCCTAACATTCTTCATTACATTATACTAATATTAGACACATTACATTATTTTTAGTTAGTAGTATGTTGTGTATTATAGGTAGCTATATCATAGGTTAAGTGTGGCTGCGCCCCACCCCGCGATTGTCGTTGCAATAAAGCAGTGTGTTACTAGCTTCCGTGTTTGATACTCACCTGTCCCCGTGCCCGCAGATAGAACACGTGGCGACGAAATTTATTATAATTAATACATTAAAATGTCTGCTAACATTACGTTCGGTTTATTGTCAACTTTTGACCATCAGTCGCAAGAATGGTGCAGCTATAAATCTAGATTAAATCAATGGTTTATTGCTAATGATATAACCAACGAAAATGATAAGGCACAAATAAAACGACGGGCGATATTGCTAAGTGCTTTTAGCGAACAAACATACAAACTGGCTAGCAACCTGGCGCTGCCGAAGAAGTTAGAAGAAACAAGTTTTTGCGATATTTTGATACTTCTAGACAATCACTTCACACCAAAACGTGTCGGGTTTTCGGAGAAACATCGTTTTTTTTCGGCTATGCAACAGCCAGGCGAATCACACACTCAATGGGCTGCACGTGTCAGGGGATTAGCAGCACACTGCGAATTTAAGAACCTAGAAGAAGCATTGGTCGATAAGTTCCTCATGGGTTTATCGGCGGGGCCAGAGCGTGATAAGCTGTACAGTCAGGAGCAGCGGGACATGACATTGGCGAGGGCGGTGGACATCGCGGAGAGCGTGCGGTGCGCGCGGCAGGCGGCCGCCTGCCCACCGGCGACCTCCTCCACCACAATCTCTAATCAGGATGTTGTGTTCAGTATTACGAAGAAGGACAAGTGCAGTGTGTGTGGATATTCTAATCATAATTCCGACAAGTGTAGGTTTAAGAATTATAAGTGCAAAAAGTGCGGGTCCAAAGGTCATTTGCGTAAAATGTGTCAACAAAAAGATAGGATAAATTTTGTTGAGGGTGGTCTGGATAATGGAGACGATGATGACGGTAAGCTTATTTATAATATACGATGTGTTAACGGCAAACCGATGACGGAAAATGTGAAGGTCTGTGGATTGATTTTAGAGTTCCAAATAGATAGTGGTGCGGCCGTAAGTGTAATTTCTGAAAAAACATATCTCGATAATTTTCAGAAAGTGCCGTTATCACCCACTAAGAAGGTTCTTATAAATTATTCGGGAGAAACAATGAAAACCTTAGGTTATGTCGGGCTTGACGTCTATTATGGCGGGATTTCACGCGTATTAGATGTGTATGTAGTGCGCGGGGGCGGACCGCCGCTGTTAGGCCGTGATTTCATTAGAATATTTAATTTAGAAATTGCGCCGATTGTAAATCACATTGATTGTCAGAACAACACCTTTGTTGATGAATTATTGCAGAAATATCCAAATCTATTTTCCGATAGCTTAGGATGTTTTAATAAAGGTGTTGTATCGTTACACTTAAAAGAGGACCATAAACCATTATACTTTAAAGCACGGCCAGTCGCGTTTGCACTTAAGGATAAAGTTGACAACGAATTAAATCGATTATTGAGCCTAGACATTATAGAACCAGTCGAGTATGCCGATTATGCTTCTCCTATTGTACCAGCTTTAAGAAAAGATGGTGAAGTCCGTATATGCGCTGATTACTCAGTTACAATTAATAAGCAATTAATTGTAGACAAATATCCACTTCCGACAGTTGAGGATTTATTTGCGAAGCTTTGTGGGGGTGAACAATATTCAAAGGTAGATTTGTCTAGGGCATATAACCAATTATTGCTTTCCGAAGAGAGTCAGAAGTATACCTGCATTAACACTCACCGCGGGCTTTTTAAATTTAAAAGATTAGTGTTTGGACTTGCAAGTGCTCCAGCTATTTTTCAGCGTACTATCGAAGGAATACTCAAAGGCCTAGAGGGTGTAATAGTTCTAATAGACGACATTTTAGTGACAGGATCTAGCAAGGAGCAACACATAAGCAGATTAAACTTAGTTTTGAAACGCTTAGAAGAAGTTGGGTTGACTGTACAGAGGAAAAAATGCGAATTCCTCAAAAATGAGATAAGCTATTTAGGTTACAAAATTGACAAAAACGGAATAAGAAAATCGCCAGAAAAAGTAGAAGCTATTATGAAGGCAACAAAACCAATGAACGTTACGCAATTGCAATCATTTCTAGGGCTAACGAATTATTACCGTAATTTTGTACCTAACGCTTCAAGCATACTAAGTCCGCTGTATAATCTTTTACAAAAAAAAAGCACTTGGGTGTGGTCTTCAGAGCACGATGCAGCTTTTGAACACGTAAAAAAAATACTGTCATCGGATAATACATTAGCGCACTTCGATCCAAAACAAAAGATTATATTAACGGTAGATGCGTCACCGAGCGGGTTAGGCGCCGTGTTGTCACAACAAGATAGTGAAGGTATCGAGCGGCCCGTCTCATACGCGTCTAGGACATTAACAGCTGCAGAAAAAAACTATTCGCAGATACAAAAGGAGGCAACTGCAATAATATTCGGTGTAAAGCGTTATCATCAATATTTGTATGGACGTTCAATACCTTTTGTGTTGAAAACAGATCACAAACCTTTAATATCTATTTTCGGGCCACACAAGGGTATTCCTGAGGTATCTGCGAACAGATTACAAAGGTATGCGATGTTTTTAAGTGCCTATAATTACGTCATACAGTATGTACGCAGTAACCATAATAGCGCGGATTTTTTATCGAGAAGTCCGTTATCAATGCGTAGTGATAAGAGCGAGAAAGAAATAGCTATTGAACCCGAGCGCGCCGCTTACGTGAACCTCATAACAGAAGGTAGTTTACCGGTTACTCTAACAGACTTACGACTGGAAGTCGAAAAGGATGCGATTTTAACAAAAGTTAAACATTATGTAATGTCAGGATGGCCTCGAAAAATTACGGACGTTCATTTAAAGCCATACCACATTTGTCGAAATGAAATCGCATATGAAAATGGGGTACTAATGCGAGGTCATAAAGTCATATTACCAGAATCATTAAAACTAAAACTATGTCAAGAGTTACACAGTTCACATTTTGGGATTGTCAAAATGAAAGCCGAATGTAGGAAAAGATTCTGGTTTCCAGGCGTTGACGCTATTTTGGAGCGATTAGCAGCGGAGTGCGTGACGTGCGCGCAGCTGCGACCCGCCCCTCCACACGCGCCTCTAGCCCCCTGGCCGCAGCCGCCGGCACCATTTTATAGAATTCACATTGATTTCCTAGGACCAGTTGATACGCAAATGTACCTAGTAGTTGTAGACGCGTACTCTAAATGGGTGGAATGTTTTATTATGCCAGGTTCATACGGAACTAGACCCCTTATCGAGAAATTAAGCGAGTTTTTTTCACGGGTCGGTTTACCGCATACCTTGGTGAGTGATAACGGTACTTCGTTTACGTCAGACGAATTCAGAAAATTTTGCTTGCTTAATGGAATCAACCATGTTCTTACACCAACTTATCATCCATCCAGCAACGGTCAAGCCGAGAGTTATGTTAAAATCGTTAAAAAAGGACTAAAATCTATATTATTAGAGAATAAAAATAAAAAGGACATTACGATTAAATTAGCTAAATATTTATTCGATTATAGGAACTCGCAAAACAGTACCACAGGCAAGTCACCGGCAGAATTAGTGTACGGTAAACCGTTACGCTCGAGATTAGATTTATTAATTAGCGATGACGTCACGTCTCATTGTCCAGACTTATCTCAACATGTGTTGCGTAAACAGTCTTTACAGGTTAGACAATACGGTGGAAAAGCGCGTCCAGATTTCGTAATTAATCAAAAGGTATGGGTAAAGAAGTTTTTAAATAAGAACAAGTTTACATGGGTGAGAGGAGTAGTAAAAAAGAAGATTGGTTCCGTAGTGTACGTAATATTTATGCCGGAGTTACAAACTGAAGTAACTAAACATATAGATCAGATGAGATCGCTGAGTGAGCGTACCGAACATTACCCCAATACAAGCGATTACCACTGGGATGTAGAAATACCAGGTGTATTACAAGAACCCCCGATTAGTAGCAGTGTCGTACAAGATGAGGATCCCGCGCAAGCCAGCTCGTTAGAACAACGCGGCCTACACAGTCCTCCGCCGCCTCGCACTGATGGTACACTCGCTGACATGTGTGAGGCCGGAGCCAACAACCCTTCCGGGTCTCACGAGGACGACAGTTCACAATTCGCAACCCCACCGACGGAACCACCGGCTCCCATGCGATCAAGACGTGACCGGCCACGTATTGATTATAAATCATATTTTTAATTATATTTAATAATAAGTTCAGTATGTTTGATTAACTGAACTAATAATTTAGTAACGATATTATATTCGTAGATTATGGTGGAGGGATGTTGTGTATTATAGGTAGCTATATCATAGGTTAAGTGTGGCTGCGCCCCACCCCGCGATTGTCGTTGCAATAAAGCAGTGTGTTACTAGCTTCCGTGTTTGATACTCACCTGTCCCCGTGCCCGCAGATAGAACATAGTAGAAGAGTCAATAAAATATTGAGTATTTTACGAATGCTTTATATTGTAACTATTATTTGAAGCTGTAAATATACATTTAAACTTGTATATAATAAAATTTGAGTCCACTTCAGTATTTCATAAAACTATCATTTACATTAACTACAACATTTGTAAATAGATTTATTAACATAATCACGATTTTTTACATTGTAAAGTATTATATGTGTGTCAGTATTTTCGTCCATACTTTATCATTTTTAATTGTAGGCAAGTTTGTTATTTACGAACGAATATTCATTTGTGACACCTAGTTTAAATATTTATAACTCTTGTGTTTGTACTAACATCATTCCTAATGATTCTTATATACATATATGATATTCTTTTTATTTTGATTTGTAATTGTAGAATTCATCCAAAAAGTATTATTTAATATTGTGAATATTAAATTTTAATCTTTTTTCTATACTGCTTACTAATTCTTTCATTTTCATTTTTCCTTTAACTCAATCCGAATAAGTTATTTTTTTTTTACAAAAATAGTAATAATAATCTATATAGACTTAATGTTAAGTTATCATCCATATCAAGTTACCACAAGCCTAAAACCTACAGATTATAGATCATTAATCGATAATATCTTAATTTACTTGATTATAGCAATATATCAAATTGGAAACGGATCGTCACTGTTATTTTCTATTTATTTGTTTGCGTTATTCGGATTGAGTTACTAACCGTCCATTCACATGCTTTTTCACTTTCTTTTGCATGACAGATTTCATCTTCATTATTAATACACTTCTGCACAAATTGTTGCTAAATGCCAATGCTTTTTACACATTGTGAACTTTCAGTTTAAACGCAATTTATAATGTAATAATAAATAAATAATGCCTTAACACGATAACAAGAGATCACCACCTGTCTCATTGGTGCTATATATCTTAAAACACATACATACACATATTCACGCCTCTACGTCCCTAAGGGGATAACCAGTCTATCGATTGCCACCTGGAACGATCCTGACAAATCACCCTTGCTTCACTCACACCCATTAACCTTCTCATCTGTACTGTTGTTTTGTTGTAGCTAAAATGGGTTCGATAAATGCAATTGTGGAGATGGGCTCGTGAACAATAATCCTAAATTAGTTTTCCAACAACATACTATGGAGAAAGATTCATCGGTTACTTTTGGTTCTGTCATCAACAATGTAGCTTATTTGGGCGAAAGATTCTAAATATTTCTGAAGTCGTTCCTGAGATACAGTATTTCAAAATATTTCGATCGATATTTCGCCGATACGATTCACAATTACCACAACAGAAACATCATTAGGAAACCTGTCTATTGTTTGACATAGGCATTTTATATTTTTGGCTATTCACAGTAAGGACTACATCACAATGACATTTTTATATGTTTCCACGACCTCTGTATTACTAGTGTTAACCACTTGATTGCTAATTTTTGGATTATAGGTGTGAAGACAGAGTTAAGAATTACGCTTTCTTTGTCCCTAAATTTTAAGTTTGATCTTGGATTATATGTACTAGATTAGCGAAAGTGACAAATTACGCCATTCTTTAAACAAAATTTGACACTTGATCATCCACTACCAACTTCACACTATTACTGATCTGATTGAACTGCGTTTGTGCTAAAACTCATTAGTATAATTGGGCCCCTGTTCAAGTATATGTGTATATCTGTAAATCCATTCCATGTGTGTGTGTCTGTTAATACATGTTGATTTCATGAGTTCAGGGGGGTTGCCATGCGTTGCATATGCTATGAGCTTTGATTGCCTCTGCTGATGCTCTAAATAATTATTGTTGTCTAGGTTGAGTGTTTAGTGTTTTTTTGTTATTATATAGTGTAAATATGTATTAATAAATTGTTTATTGTATGTATATTGTATTGTCAATGATACCGTATTGGGAATCCTTTAATGGTGTTATTGTGAAAAATGAAAATAAATAAATGTTTTTCTATTCTATTCTATACATGTACCGTCAACAGATCTCTTCTCTGTGAATTGGAGTGTCACGAACACGCGTGGCCATTCCTTCTGCCAGTCAACGTTAAACAGTTCCCGCAGTACAAGAAGGTCATTAGAAACCCCATGGATCTGTCTACCGTTAAGAAGAAGCTCGATGATGCATGGTATGTATATGTTATATGCTCTGTTGGTAGTTTAATAATTGAATAGAATACTACAGTGAAGGAAAACATCGTATGGAAACCAACCTACCTGAACAGGTAATAAAGTCAAAGTCAAATGTTTGTATTCACCATAAGTACACGTACAGTACATCAAAACATTTGCCTGACACTGGTTGTATCTATAATAATAATTAGTGGTTGTAAATGGCGACATGGCTTACCACCTGTCACATTGAGTCTGATTATCGAGTCAACACGTGTGTCGCAATTGGGAAGGTAGTAATTCTATGGCCACTCGAACCCACGTGTTGGCCAGACTATGTGACTATTATCTGTTCTGGGAACAAGTAGGTTCTGTGCATTTCGCAAATGTATTTTTATTGCGAAAATGTACATAGAAAATCTGTAAATTCCATTTCCTTTGGAGCATGCTGTGAGGTTTGAACCCTGTATCAAACGACTTAAGCCCTCAACGACTGAGCTACGTCGAATTCATTCTAAGTAAGTAAGTTTTTAATACCATTTTTTTTGTATTTCAAGCTACACCACCCGCGAAGATTTCGCCGCTGACATAAGACTGATATTCAGAAACTGCGAAATGTTTAACGAAGATGAGAGCCCTGTGGGCCGAGCTGGTCACGGTCTCAGTCAATTCTTTGAGAGCAGATGGAGTGAGGACTGAACGTGCCGAGCGTAACTGAATGACATTAATCAATCTGTTGATCAATCAATTCAATTTAGTTAATCAATATATTGGTTAACTTGTTTAATTGTTGTAAATTCTAACAATTCAATGTAATCAATATATTGATTCACTTGATTAACTGGTAAAGTGGAATTTATATCAATACGTGTCAGTATTCTTCCCAACAAGTAGTTTGTTAGACTTATAAATGTCATACTAAACTACTGGCTAATGAAACAATTGATTGATGTTGAATTTAATCAATATATTGAAAGTGATTTGCCAAATTACAACTGCCATCGAATATTTTGAATTGAAAGTGAGTAGATAAATGCTACCACTAAAATTGGACTTGGTTGTAAAAAGTGTTACATTTTTTGGAATAAAAATGCGAATGTTTTGATTGTGTGTGCGTTTGATACAACTAGAGGTATAGAATCAAAAGTATTAAATTGCCTGTAAATATAAGTTTAACTCGAATCTTAAAGTATTTATTAGTGTTTGTGTATTAATGTTAAGTGTAGTTGTAAGTAGGTCCTTAGGTTTTAAATTTTTATCTTTTTAGAAAAGAAATGTCGCTTATACGATGTATGTAGAAGCTTATTTGAAGTTAGGGTTATTTGTAAATTATTTATTTACTCAACAATCGAATACAATTTGTCTGATAAGAATGAATCGTATTTAACAATTATTTAATTCAGTATTTTTTTAATATTTACGTTCTTACTTTTTTTTGCTAATTATCACAATATTTCTTTTGTTACTGATAGAATCAATTATTTATTTTGTTTAAAATGTTATTAAAATTATCATCAACATTACATAGGTATATTGAAAATATAACAAAAGTATTTCATGTTGTCAACTATGGAAAAATCAAAACTAATAATATAGGTATTTCTTTATGTCAATTGAATTTATGCGAAAGTAATACCTAATCTAATAAAAAAGTGCGGTTACAGCGTCAGTAATAACATTCAGTCTAGTGTAAATTCATTTAAAACACAGCCTAAATAACAGTATTTTATTTAAGTCTACCTTCTAACAGTATTCACTTATTCAATCTCGACTAACTTCACAGCATTCCGTGAAAATTTACCTTTGCACAAATTAAATATTAAGTTCTACATATGTCAATAGAAAATATAACTTCGAAAATCATTCTATGGCCAGATTAAAGCATATTTTAAGTTATTTCACGACAACTCGAAAGTCTGTTATTATTTTATACTAAAAATTTTATAAAGATAATTAATATTCGATTAAAATTTGATATACTATGAATCACGAATATATATATAACTTTACATTGTGTATATATTTATAATTATTTTTATTACAGAGAGATTCGGCTAATCAACAATACATATATTTTAATAGGAATTAATTTATGAAAGCACTTGTAAAAACGAAGCAAGAATAATATTATTTCGGAATTACTATATATAATCACAACACCGTGCTACTACGGTTCATTGTAAATTATTAAAAGTTAGTACTTCGTATTCATAATTAGGCCTAATATTGTCTTAACATCACATTTATGTCTAATATAAAGAGATTGACAGGTTGAGAAACTTCAATTCGAGTATTCGTAATGTTACAGCGACATCTAGTGTGCAATATCAAAAACTAGTCCGATCTTTATTTATATAGATCTTTTTGATGTACTGTTTCGAGTTTACGAACGCTAGATGTCGTGTTGAGAAAGATTGTATGTAAGTAACAGTATATGTATGTAAAAACGAAGTACTAATGCCAGTTTCGATGTAGATATAAACAAATCATGTATTGTAATGTAGTTGTGTGAATGTGTCGTTGGGGCGACTTTAAATTAACTATTGTAAATGATAGTGTATGGATAATGCGAATAAATCATTTCAAAATTTATTCCCTGCCTTTTATTTCAATGTTCCATGCTAGCTGGGACGTAAAAAGAATGCTAACTAGGTACCGTTCTTCCCGGCATGTCGTAGGGACTAGGGGTCAATGAAATCCATTGAGCGATGGGTTAGTAACCTGTCACCAACATTCCATATGACATCAAAACCTCAATGTACATAATAAGTGACAAAGGGGATGACTTCAGGTCCACGGTTCTGTCAACACCGAAAGGAATTAAAGGACATGAATGTATTTATGTAACTTATTTTCGTATTTACATACATATAGATTTACGTCCTTTATTCCCTTTCGGACAGAACAAAAAAGACAAATACATTCGCGACCATTAATCCTGGCGGGGTAGTCAGAGGTTCAGGTGTCCATCTCCACAATTGCGAAGGTAGTGATGCTATGGCCACATCGAGTCCACGTGTTGACCAAATAGTCAATACTCAATGTGAGGATGGTAAGCTATGTCGCCATATACAAGCACTAACTATTACCTGTTCGGGAAACATGTAGGATTCCTCACGATGTTTTCCCTCACCGTATAATTCGATGCATTTCGTAAATGTATTTTTATTACGAAAATGCACTTGGAAATTCATTAAACTTCATTTCCATTGGTACATGCTCAAGTGGGATTTGAAACCTGTACCCTCGATACAGAGTCAAGCGCCAAACAACTGAGCTATGTCGAATTTGGATAGAACATTGGAGCATAATATCTCCTAGGTCACTTTCAGAATCAATATTGGGGTTGTGATGGATATATGATCTCTGCCTACCCCTCTACATGGAAACAGGCGTGATGTGTAGTAAATAAAATACGTCATTTTTTGTAGTTTTAATATATTTTATACAAAATATCGACAATTTTCACTTACAAATTTAGCCAGAACAGAGATTATCCTAAATCACAATAGTTAATAATATAGCCTATTAAAAAGTTTCATTTATACCATTTTAAAACGTTCTTATATTTTACTTTTACTGGCATATGTCAACAATCTATATGAAAGTTTTATAATAATGAATTTCCTTTAATTGTTTTAGTTTATTAATGCTATTTTTTAACCGTACAATTATACGTGAAATTTCATTTTTTACTATTAAATATAATAACAAACATTTTATACCAAACTTATAAAAGAACTTAGTAAGTACTCCATAAATTTTGTCTTTTTATTATTATTAAGTCTGTTTAACCAATAGTATCAATTAAAAAACACAACAATTTAAACTTTTAAGTAAAAAACACATTTTTTCATATCTGCTTACCTTTGTCAAGAAGAGAGCGTGATGTATGTCAATGTGTTATGTCAGAAATATCAGAGGCTAAATTAATGGTGAACACTCAATCTCTAACTACCCCGAAAGGGTTTAACGTTCACACTACGTATAAATGTATGCATATGTATGTATGTAAAAACAATCCTGAAAGCCAGAGTTTCTTGTTGGTTCTTCTCCGAGCCAGGCCTTCCGAACCAACGGTAGAATTTCAATGCTAAGAGACAACCAGTGTCAGGCAAATGTTTTGACTTTCAATGAATGTACTGTACTTGTACTTATATTAAATAAAAACATTTGCCTTTGACTTTTTCTCTCAAATAGTGAAAACTGACTGACACCATTGATTAATCAGACTGACATTTACGTTTAAATGTCAAAGAACAAACTTTTAACAAATCTATAATTACAGCTTTTAGTAAGATCTTTCTATGAATCAGTTTATACAATTTAAACATGTTTAAAACTGAGTTTTATTTCATTATAATAAGGTTTATTTTACAGTGCACTTTTATTATCATCAAAATCAAAAATAAATAAAGATACATACATTATTGAGTTTCATTCAAAAACCGAACTAAACACGTTGTAATAAAGTAGTTTTTCACACAATCCAAACTTATTCCTTGACAACTATATATCAAAAGAATTTCCGTTAATTGTGTTTTTTTGGTCGGTTATTGTACATACATACATATATTCACGTCTCTACATCCTCAATAGAATAGGCAGTGACTATCTATCGCTACCTGGAACGAGTGACAAATCTCTTGCTTCACTCACACCCATTAACCTTCTCATACATGCTCTTCTGCTCTTCACTACGTACACCCGCCTTGAGAAGAATGTATTATAATAATGACGGTATTTGTGTGTTATTAAATAACATCTACATTATCCTGTATGTGAAATAAGTATGTATGAAGATATGAGTGTGTATGAGGAGGTGTATGAGTGTTAATGAAGCGAAAGTGGTTTGTCAGGCAAACAGACGGGAATCCGTAATCTCTGCCTAACTTTACAGGGAAACAGGCGTGATGTGTATATATGTATGTTTTTATGAAACTAGTATAGATTAAAACTTTTAAGAGACAACCAGTGTCTAAAAAAACTGTATATAAACTTACAAATATCCATTACTAATTTAATAAATCAAATTCAACCTAAAACAAACCTTATCACAACCATACAAAACTCAATTTCAAACTACAGTATAATTCGCGTTAAGAATATAGTGACATCATCATATGTTCACGATTTAACCAATGAGACGTGACAATTGTCTGCAATTGGTCAATATAACTTGTTTTCTCATTAACTCACGTCTAATTGTCTTGGGGCCTTAGTCCACTAATGCTTTGCAAAATATCCGTTCAACATCAGATCAGTAATAGTGTGAAGTTGGTAGTGGATTAGCAAATGTCAAATATCACCATTGATGACAGACAAAAGTGTCAAAAATAGCAATTTTAAAGCTAATTTTGACACTTGCTGATATCAATGATTAAATTTGACACTTTAGCTAAACCACTACCAACTTCACACTATTAAAGACCTGATATTGAATTGCGTTTGTGCTAAAACGCATTAGTTAACCTCTGATTAACATAACATCACTATTTACTTAACGCGTATATTCTATACAACATTTGAACCAGACAGAAATGTTACGTCTCGGTAAACGTAGTGTAGGACGCCCCCTGCTAGATGGACCGATGACCTGAAAGTCGCTGGTAGTTGGCTGAGGGCCACGAGTGATCGTGTTTACGTACCCTTGGGGAGGCCTACGTCCAGCAGTGGACTGACATAGGCTTGATTGATTGAAATGTTACTATATTTAGGCTGTAGCGGTCTTCTTAATAGCCTTTGCTTTCTTGCGCCTTATATTTCGTTTGCTAATAGAAGGTTTGCCGGGAAGACGACCTGTTTTCTGTAAGGCTTGTAGTTTTGAAACCTTTTTCTGTGGACAATACATACATATATACGTGTCACATACAGGTATGAGAATAAAATAAATTATTTTTATTCAATGTAAGGATCAGAAATATCACATTGAAAATCAACATAAAATATACATAAAATATTGTAACTATAATTAGATTGGATTATTCTATGTATGTATGTATGAGAAGATGTACGAATGTAAATGAAGCGAAAGTGCTCTGTCAGGATCGGCACAAATGGAGATCCGTGATCTCCGCCTACCCCTCTACAGGGAATCAGGCGTGATGTGTATCTGTGTATGGAATATTTTAAGAAAATACTATAGAATATAATAATACTACAAACATACATACACACACTCTAATCCTTTACAGGGTGGACAGAACCTCTTAAATATAACATCTCCTTGGTCACTTATTAGCATTAACATTATTGTTGATATGATATTAATAAAGAAAAGAGATGACAGATTGCTAACCCATCGTTTCAAAGCATACGGTTCACTACTTATCACGTTGGGTGCTGTCTATCTAGTCAAAAGCGGGCTTTGCGTGGCCCATGGGCACTCAAGCACACGAAACAAGCGAGTATGCATACACAAGTCGTGAAGCGTATGTTAAAAGAAAAACGCGTTCACGACCATTAACCCTGGCGGGGTAGTCAGTGGTTCAGGTGTCCATATTCGTAATTGCGAAGGTAGTAATTCTATGGCAACCTCGAACCCACATGTTTTATCAGATAGTCAGCGCTTAATGTGACAGGTGGTAAACCACGTCGTCATTTACAAGCACTAACTATTATTTATTCGAGGAACAGGTAGAATTCCTCAGGTATTTTCATTACGAAAATGTACATATAAATTCATTAAACTCCATTTCCTTTGGAGCATGCTCAAGCGGTATTTGAACCCTGTACCCACTGATACAGAGTCAAGCCCCAAACAACTCAGCCACGTCAAATTATGTATTTACGTATGTTATGTATGTTGTTCTAAAGGTATTAACTTGTAGCTTATTCTTACCTTAAGATCTTTCTTGGGTGCTTTTTTGCTTGTTGTATAGAGAACTGTTATTCGTTTATTCATGAATATACTCTTGTTTTTGGTTAATGCCATCTTGAACGGGAAAAATAGATCATTACATACATATACACATATACATTCACGTCCTTTAATCCCTTTCGGGGTGGACAGAACCTTGGAAACACGATAATATCTCTTAGGTCACTTTTTAGCATGAATATTGCGGTAGTGGTGTTATATGGAAACTGGTGACAAGTTGCTAGCCTATCGCCCAATAGATTCCATTTATCTTTAGTCCCTTAGTCGCCTACTACAAGATGTCGGGATGAACGGCAGCTATTTACCATTCATTTTATTTCCCATACTAGTACTTGATTAAACTTACCAAAAGGCTAGTTCAATTGCTGAAATAGTGTCCTAAATATTACTATTTTTATTACGTTTACACACTAACATACATACATCTCTATCTATCTCGATCCTGACAGACCACTTTCGCTTCATAACACTCATACATCGTATACACACTCGGCGGTTACAGGTACTTCTAATGTCACATCATACATACGCTTCACGACTTGTGCATACACACTCCCTTTTTTATTATGGCGGAGTAGTCAGAGGCTTGAATGCCCATCTCCGAAATTTCGAAGGCATGTTAGGTATGGGTCATTCGAAGCCCGCGTATCACTAGATAGACAGCACCCAACGTGATAGGTAGTGAACCGTATCGCCGTATATAGGCACTGACTATTACCTATCCTGAGGGATAGGCAGGTTTCCTCACCATGTTTTCCCTCACCGAAAAATGTCACCAATCAAAATTCTAACGTCACCTTTTTCAATATAGCCTAACACAATCTCTTATACTATATTCGCATTAAGAAAATAGTGACGTCATCATGTCCCCATGATTTAACCAATGAGATTTTATAAGGGTTGTCTGTTAAGTGTCAATGTGACTTGTTTTCTCATTAACTAACGTCTCATTGGCCAGTTTAACTTCTGAATGTCATGACGTCACTATTTACTTAACGCGAACAGCCTATAGTAACCATGTCCTACCTAGGTCCCATTTCCTCGACCCCTGATCTCTCACTCACCTCATAGCTGTCCTGATCTTTGAGCTCCAGATAGGCGATGGAGGTCTTCTTATCCTCACCTCTTTTGGGCATCCTTAGGTCTTTAACGTAGGGCGTCAATTGAGCAAAATGTGACATTAGCTGTAATGAGGACATATGTAGTTTAAAAAAGTTTATCGCTTACATACACCTGTCTTTTCATGATTAATAACTAACGGGACTTATCGCGTATGTTTTTATATAGTAAAGTTACCTCTATTAACGCGATAAGTCCAGTTAGTTATTAATCATGAGTATAAATCGCGAATCTCTTAAAACCTGTCTTTTCATCGGGATAGGCAATAGTCAGTATCTGTATACGGCGATACGGTTCACTATCTATCACGTTGGGTGCTGTCTCGTGAAATGCGGGCTTTGAGAGGCTCATACCTAACGTACCTTCAAAATTTCGGAGATGGGCACTGAAGCCTCTGACTACCCCGCCACAATAAAAAGGAGTGTGCATACACAAAGTCAACAAAGTCATGAAGCGTATGTTAGATATTATAGTAAGGTTACATTGCCAGGATATGAAAAAAGAAATTTTGTAATCTCTTGATGTTCTAAAGGCAACGAGATTTTCTCGTGTTTACACATTAATATCATTAATAATATTGTAGGATATTATTACACCAATTGAATATTAAAGTGAGAGACAACATCGTGAGGAAACCTACCTGTTCCCCGAACAGGTAATAGTTAGTGCTTGTGAATGGCGACATGGCTTACCACCTGTCACATTGAGTACTGACTATCTGGTCAACACGTGGGTTCAAAGTGTCCATAGAATTACTACCTTCGCAATTGCGGAGATAGACACTTAAACCTCTGACTACCCTGCAAGGGTTAATGGTTGTGAACTCGTTTGTCTTTGTTTGTCTTTTGAACTAGCCGCTTGCTAAGTACATTTAAAACTTGTGTTTAAGGGTACTAATCAACGTATATTTAACAAATATCTCCATATTATATATAGATAAATACATATATAGCACGTATAATCTACGACCAGATACGTTGTTATAGTTTTAAGAGATTCGCGATTTACACTCATGATTAATAACTAACGGGACTTATATTATCTTACTGATTATTGAGTCTGTCCGTGACCATGGCTGCTGCAACGTAGCCGAAACGTCGGGTTAATAAAGGTAACTTTATTATACAAAAACATACGCGATAAGTCCCGTTTGTTATTAATCATCAGTTACGTAGTTCCTAATTCAGCCATCGGGACTCCGGTGGTTAATCGATCGCGCCAGTGAAATGAAAATCTTTTATTCAACATGAGGATATTGATATCACTTATTGACGTCAAAAAAAAAAAACATTTTTCATAAAAATATGTCATTAACATAAAAATTATTCTTAAAATAAATGAATTTAGATTAAAAAAAACTAAAACTAATGGCACTTCGTAAAGTCAAACTCTGCAGAGAAGAAATGCCAAGAAACTCTGCAGACAATGTGTACATTAAATTTAAAAATACATAATTCATTAGAACATGATCAAAGCTTCACTTCCAGCAAATAGTGTTAAATAACAAATTTAAGGAGAGTCCCAATAAGAACCGGAACGTGAAAAGTACTCAATCAACCACCTACCTGTTCCTTAGTAGTCCCTTTCGGCAAATTCCCAACGAAGACCACGAATCTCTTATTCTGTTCTTTCACTGGCTCCTGAATCTTCTCTTCCTGGCTCTTCTCTTCGTGCAACTTCAGCGACTTCTTCAGCATATTCATGAGAACCCGCATCTTCCTGAGTTCTGCGTCCGTAAAGGTCTGTTTGGACAGATATATGTTCTGGATTTTGTTGTAGATCATGTCGGGGAGAAGTTTTTCTGGTATGTCCTTCAGGCTATCTGTTAACTGCTGACGGAGGCGACCTGGAACAAAAAAGGTTTTTTCTTAACTCATAGACTTATCGTAATAAAACACAACAAATACATCGAATTATACGGTGAGGGAAAACATCGTGAGGAAACCTACCTGTTCGTCGAACAGATAATAGTTAGTGCTTGTAAATGGCGACTTGGCTGACCACCTGTCACATTGAGTACTGACTATCTGGTCAACACGTGGGTTTGAGGTGTCCATAGAATTACTACCTTCGCAATTGCGGAGATGGACACCTGAACCTCTGACTACCCCGCAACGGTTAATGGTCGTGAATGCGTTTGTTTGTTTTTTTTTTTTCATAGACTCATTATGTAATATACAATCTATTGGACCAAAGTCTAGCGTACTGTGATCAAGTGTAGCTCAGTTGTTTGGGGCTTGACTCTGTATCAGTGGGTACAGGGTTCAAATACCTGAGTGGGCCAATGGAAATGAAGTTTAATGAATTTCTATGTACATTTTTGTAATAAAATACAGTGAGGGAAAACATTGTGAGGAAACCTACTTGTTCCCTAAACAGGTAATAGTTTATGCTTGTAAATGGCGACATGGCTGACCACCTGTCACATTGAGTACTGACTATCTAGTCAACACGTGGGTTCCAAGTGCCTATAGAATCCACCTAGACCTCCACAATTACAGACGGACTCATAAACCTTAGACTACCCTGTAAGGATTAATTGTAGTAAAAGTGTGATGGTTTTTAAAAGAGCATACTTTGTTGAATTGGATATGTAATGAGAATAGACAAATGAGAACTTATGACACTGCAGTTCACTGTGTATTGGTACAATCCAAGGTTTACCTAGAAGTCATATCAAAATCAAAATTTGCTTTGGTTTAATTCACAGGCATGGAAGGGACTTTATATCATAAATTATAAATGAATTGTTTTTGTGTTATGCTTACTATTAATTTATTTTATTATAAGTATATAATTGTTTCTTTATATACTATGAGTTTTGAATTAAGAAAAATTGTTTTCATACCGCAATGGAAATTTCTGTAATGGTATCAGAATACACACATACATACACATCACGCCTGATTCCCTGTAGAGGGGTAAGCAGAGATCACGGATCCCCATTTGTCCCAATATATATTTATCTGAATAGTTGTTGTAAATAAATAAAACTAGCTATACTACAATATACATATATCAAAGTCAAAGTCAAATGTTTTTATTCAACATAAGTACAAGTACAGTACATTCATTGACAGTCAAAACATTGCTTGACACTGGTTGTCTCTTAGCATTGAGATTCTACCGTTGGTTCGGAAGCCCTGGCTCGGAGGAGAACCAACAAGAAACTCCGGCTTTCAGGATTTTTTGCCCAGTGCCAGTTACAAAAACAAATTATACAGAAACATAATTATCTTTGCACATATAGCTTATATGAGTTTGCAGAGTAATAATACTATAATAATAATAATAATATTTGGTCATTATTACACCAATTGAACTAGCCCCTTGGTAAGTTCATTTAAGACTTGTGTTAAGGGTACTAGTCAACGTATATTTAAGAAATGTATACTTATTATATATAGATAAATACATATATAGCATATATAATCAACGACCAGACTGGAAAGCATTAGAAAAGCGTAGTTCTCAACTCTGCCTCCACCGGGAATCGAACCCAGGACCTCACGCTTAGCGTTCAGGTGTCTAACCGATCGCGCCAGGGAGGTCGTCAAGAGTAATCCATACTTATTTATAACACCCTTAACTAATCTAACCTTACCTTTAACATTATTCGTGATTTTAATCTGCGCAATCTTGGTCATCAGCTCCTTATTAGCCAACAGGGGGTACTGCTTCAGCGTTAGTGGGTCAATAGTGGACGTCTCTGCCTTCTGCTTTGAGGGTACCGTTGGCACTATGGGTATCTGGTTTGAGGGCGGATGAACCTCTACTGGGATCGGCTTATCCGGGACTCTTTTGCGCTTTAACGCTTGCTAGAAACAGAGTATTTGAGAATTAGTTACATTTATTTTGACTTTATGTAGATCTGCAATGTTAGTTTACAATTAAATATAGCATATTTTCAATAACATATGCACAGCTTGTGTATGCACATTTCCTATTTTATTGTGCCGGGATAGTCAGAGACTAGATTGCCCATCTGCCAAATCTCGAGAGCATGTTAGGTATGAGCTAGATAGGCAGCACCCAAAGTGGCAGGAAGTTAACTGTATTGCCGTACACAGGCACCGGCTATATTATAAAGATAGGTATACGAGGGATAGGTGTATTTCCTCACAATGTTTTATAACATTCTGGATATAATCATTCCAGGCTCATAAGATTTGGCTATGTGTAAATGGAATTTCGTCGTTGTCAAACCAAAATCTGCTATGTGCCAAAATTATACTTTCGAGATATTGACAAAAAAAGTTCTCCTGTAAAATTTTATATGAATTTGCATTTTCAATACTATATCAAATGAAAGCTATAGATGTTAGAAATGAACTGATTTGTTATTTAACGACGGAGGTTTAATATTTATGGAATATAATGTCTCCCAGTGCTTATAGACACATGGCAGTGTTCTATATGCAGACGTCAAAAAGTTAAAATCTCGAAAAAGTGCACATAGCAGATTTTGGTTTGACAACGACGATTTTATTGGACAATTTAAAATTTGTATTCTGTCAACAATGATGAGAGTATCTCCAAGTTAAGCATTGAGTAGAGAAAATAAATAATGTTTATTTCCACCAGTGAGGGGTATAAGGTTCTGTAAAACAAAAGTGGTTTGTCAGGATCGAGACAAATGGGGATCTGTGATCTCCCCCTACCCTGTATAGGGAAACGGGCAAGATGATTATGTATGTATTCCACCTCACAAACATAGTACAATATGTAGTATATATGGGAACTTTATAGTCAGTTTGAGGTTGTGATCATAGGAGTTAAGCCTTAGCCTTAGAGTTAAGAGGCAACATAACTAGCTATAATATTATAGTTATGTTGAATTGAATGACAATGCAATAAAATTACCGTCCACTAATTTGAAAATATGTATTAAACATGAGCTTTGAGTAGTCAAAGAACAAACAATTGAACAGCATGTAACAAATAATTTATAATAATATTGTTTTCATTTACCCCTAATCCCTTGGTTTTGAGAACTAGAACTATAAGAATGGCATCTAATAAGCAATCTTTTTAGGTCCCAGACTATGATTTTTAGTTCTGAATATGAACACATATGTATAATATATAAACTTTTAGACAACAGTCCGACGTACCATTACCGTTTTAGTTGCATTGGACAGTTTCTTCAAGGTGCCTTTCTCGGGTAGGCCATTATTTAGTTTTGTGGGAATCGGCTCGCTATGGGTCACTAGAGCCTTCTTCTTCACAGCGCTGGGCTCTGCGGCATCGCCTTTTGAATGTTTCATGGCTGGGCCTAATAATAAACAAAAATTACATACATATTGACATCTAACGGTGCACTTTTGCACAAGTTTTGGTGAAAATTAGTTAAATATACAGTTCAAAATAATTTAAACATCTTTGGACACTTATTAGCATGAATATTGGGGTTTTCATGTCATTGGAACATCAGTGAAAAGTAGCTAGCTTATCACCCAATAGATTCCATATACCCCTAGTCGTCCCCTACAACATAAGAACGGCAGCTAGGTATAATTTTCCACTACTCTTAGACTAACAAAACTAAGATTATTTTATGTGTATATTACTTAATATTCTATCATGTATTCTAACTTGGAATGTAAATAGAATGCTTAAAACCTTCTTTACCCCATAGTATATCAAAGAGAAGTCTTAATAGGCTTTGTATAACATTGATTTTACAACAATTAGGAATTCAAGGAGTTACATACCAATATTTCAAATTAATGATATAGTTAACAAGGAGGTATCATGTATCTCTAAGGCTCTGTTCTTAGAAAGACATGAGTATACCTTTTATTATATACGTCAATGATACAACGTTAGTAACAACGTTGTAGCAACTTAACAAACATATAAAAAATATTTTCAATTTAAATATTCTTGTTAGTCATATTTTGAGGTTATGTTATTATATTTACCGTGACCAATAAACTAAGGTATATTGACATAAAGGTATATCGATTCTCTTTCTATAAACATATGACCAAAAAGTTTATGGATTTCCAACAAAAATGAATGACGGTTTGGCATGATGTTATAAACTTTTATAGGTTATATTTTGTGCCCGTATCCTTATAGTTTAAAATAAAATTGCACTTACTTTTGCTAATTCTATGTTTGGGATGGAAAATAATAAATTAACACGTAAATTTGCTTATAGAGAACATATTACTAAATACATTTCTAACATGTAAAACAAAAATCAACAAAACCTATCAAAAACACTAAATACAATGTTTTCTGTCATTGTCAAAGTAATATGTCAGTTTTGACTTTTGATAGATCAAATACGTAGGTTTGACAAACTGGATTTTAAAACTTTTCTGTTAATATTTGATAATAATTGAGACTGATTGACTGATTTTTATTCATTTTACAAGAAAACGAGACTTTTCACTGATATTTTAACAACCAACGTTGTTCATTAAAATAAGTATCAAACATTATTTTTAATAATAAGTAAATATTGTCAAAGCAACACTTGAAGTTAATATGTATGTTCTGAAAAACAATGTCTTTGCCATATTGAATAAAAAATTAAGATATCAAACAAAAATAATAAAATGTAATTTACAAAAAGTAATACACATTTTGTTAACTTTTCTATTTTTTAAATGACCATTATTCCTTGCGAGGTAGTTAGTCTATCTATCTATCTCTTCATTTGAGTACTAGATCATTTATGACCACATCGGACCCACTTTTGACCCAATAGTCATGACCAAACGAGATAGTTAGGTATGTTTCAAATTGTTGCGAAGTATAAATCCCTTGCTAGTCTGGGATGAAAAAAGAATGACTAGCTGCCGTTCTTCCCAGCATGTCGTAGGAGGCGATTAAAGGACTTGGGGCAATAGAATCTATTGGGCGATAGGCTAGAAACCTTTTAGCAATGTTCCATGTTACATCAGAACCCCAACATTCATGCTCATATGTGACATAGAAGATATTATCATAACTCCAGGGTTCTGTCCACCCTGAAAGGAATTAAAGGACATGAATGTTTATGCATGAATGTATAAGTATAGGCAGATATCCTTACGATGTTTAACCGTAAATGTAATGCGAAACTTATGAAACTGTACATTGCTAATATTCATTGAAATCTTTATTTATATGAATCTCTAATTTATCTAGATCTAATAAAAGTAAAACTAATATTAAAAATTTTCACTAAACACGATGGTATACAGTCGTCTATGGTTCGTCAGCAAAGTGAAAATTGAAAATAAAAATATTGGTTTTCTGCAGAATATTTGGTCAATTGTGATGCCGAACTGGCTAAATATGTTCGCTTTGGGATAAAATTTGGATCCTCGACTGCAGCGAATCGAAGAACAAAGAAGAGAGCAAGGAATTGGAGCATCGATTTCGTTTTTCTTCGGTTGTAGCGGTTGGCGGCGTTGGTGTAACCATGACGATGAAATAACAAGAAGTTCAAACGCCGTGGCATCAATGTTTGTACTTCAGCCGACATAACCTTAGTGGTGAATGGCTTAATAAAGAATTAAAAAAAAAAAGGAGACGGTTAAAAAGTCTACGTATCCATTTAAGCATACCTTAAACAAATGGATGTACAATTTTGGCTTACGAACACGTAAACCTCTATCTACCCTACAATGTATAAGGGATGCGTGCAAACCAGGCGTCATATTACAATAGGGTGAATTTTTTGTTGAATTTCCTGCCATATGTTGAGTTTTTGCACCCAAAGATCGTATTTCGTATACCTGAATCTACCACATTGATGGCAAAAACTAAAATGTCGCCCCTAAATGTACTGTCAACGCTAAAAGTGCAGTCCAGTATCTTTTTATAAGGTATAAGTTTATAAGAACAAAAGACAAAATTTTACATTTTCAAACTGGCGCCACTATGCATTGTCATGGCCACTATACGTTCGCGTGCTTCGAAATGAAAAATATTGTCTTTTGATCTTATAAACGTAAACCTTATAAAAAGTTACTGGGACTGCACTTTTAGCGTTGATTGTATATGTTACAATAGATTTTTTTGTGTACTAAATCACATATGCTCTTCACGACTATTTTCCTTTGTGAGATAGTCACAGATTCATGATAGGTAGGTTTTTGAAAAAGGTTCCCTTTATAGGTTACATATATACATCACGACCCTTATTCTTTGTATAGTCAGCTGATGTTCATATGTCCATCTGTGAACTAAATGCGTCATTTATGAATTATGTATAGTATTATTTGAATGAATAGACCATGGTTTGCCAGGATCAGGAATAAAGACTATCACGAAGCAACGTAGACACCGTATAGAGGCTCTAACTATTCCTTATTGCGGTGAATAGGCAAGATGCGAAGGAAATACGATCGAATGATTATGACGTATATTGTTTATTATTATATTGGTTGTGTTATAAATTAGATTAGTTTAGTTAGGGATCCAAATACACATACAGTATATTATAGGAAGTCATAAAAAGTCAGTTATTTTATTTTACTACTTGGTATTTATATAACATATGTATGATGTTGATGTTATTAATTCAGAATATTATCAACATACATATACTATAACAACATACTATTAGCAGGAATATGGCAGCTGGTTAAATTGTTCAAATCCTAAATCTATTTCAGACAGCTGTTATATATTATTGCTTAAAGCTTATTCACTTTAATAACACACATGAATTCATGTCCATACATCTCTTTCATAGCCATTCCAATAGATTCCATTGACCTCTAGTCCCTTAGTCGCCTCCTATGATATACCGGGAAGAACGGCAGCTAGTTTTATTAATATTTCAGATAGAATGGGATTTTAATTTCGAACTATTAAAAAATAAGACGCCATATTTGATAGGAAAAATAGGCGCGTTCCAATTAATTATTTTCAAGCCGATCTCATGGCAAAGATAAAGCTCAAACTGCCATCTAAGCGCGCTACAGACAGGTATCGCCAGCCATTCCGGAATCAGTGCAGCGAAGCGAAAAAGTAACTGTACCATTTACATAGCTTATGCGGGCCGCTGCATTTAGCGAAAGCTCAGTGCGGCCGCAACAGTCTAGCGGTCAAGGCTCCAGGGACGGACGCTCCGGAATAAATAAATAAAAGTGTAACGCGCGTAACTGTCAGATTAAATTATTTATTTTTTTACGAATAATATGCAAAGTTGTTGATTGGAAATATTGCGGAATTGTCACGAGTAACTGTAAATGTTAGTGCAGTGTGTGAGTGACTTTGGAGAACCGTTAGCAGGTGATTTATGCTATTTTTTAATTCTTATCTTATCTTTAAGTGGTTAATTTTCATCAAATTATGATTTTATCGAATTATACTATTTTTAAGTACTATATAAGAATATACTTATTTTAATAGATACAAGGACAGTTAATTTCTGTTGTTACCAACTACTTAACATTTTATGTCAGAAAACTGTTTTTAAGTACCAATTTCGGTTGAAACTAATTAGAAACTTTTAAATACTTGGCCATAATTAAGCGTAAGACAGTTAGTAGTTATTGGTTGGAAGAGTTACTGTTTTTTCCATCAATAATCAGTGTGGAGGCAAGTCTAACGGCCCTGCAATCATAGGTTGTTGCTCTTCCTCGCTGCAAATAGAAATAAAATAAGGAAAGGCTGAACGTCGCACAATCTTTGCCATTAATGGCGTTATAAAAAACGACTGACGCATCCTGGCTAGGCGGGAATTACTAAGACATTTTTCATTGCGATAGCTTTTATTACTTGAGTGTGTATTAGTAGATTTTCTAGTTAAAATGGCGTATTTTATGTGGATTCGAAGTTTTATTGGGTTTTAATTATATACGTAAGTAGGTTGTTGATGAAATGTAGATAAGTTTTGAAATTTAATAGTATAATAGGTAATGTAGAGATAATACATATAGATATTTCATGAAACTTGATACAAAACATTATAATTTACAGATAAAACATAGATACAAGTAGTATATATGGTTTTATCGCTAAATATTTGGCTGTCAATAGACAAAAATAAATACGAATATAAATAAATATATTTATCTAATTGTTTTATAACAATATGATTAAACAATAGTTAATTTATAATTTAATCTTGTTCTCTTTGAAACAACGAACACATCAAACTATGTATGTTGCCAAAGAAGATTTTAACATTCGAACTATTTTAATCTACTGAGTTAACCAGATATTGTCAACCTTAAAAGATGATAATGAATCTATCTCGCTTAACATCCTTATGTATGCTTTTTTAATAAGCATAATATACCGACTGACATCAATAAAAAATAAAAATGAAAAAATATATATACAGTTTTTTCGAGTAATTGTAATATAGGTATATCAGTTATAAAAGAAACGAAAAAATTGTTTAAATAAAACAGTTTTAGTAATAATACTAAAATGCGTCAATTGTTAAGAAAAAGTATTTCGCGTAAATAACTAATTAGTCTTTACATTAATTTTATTTACTACTACTATTTGTTTGACATTCACAATGAAATTATGAATCCTTCACAAGGAATTAAAATTATACATACACTAGTACATATATTTTAAACTATACCACATTAGTTATACATCTTCATATACAACGTAACACCAAACTTTTTATATACATATATATTCACGTCCTTTAATTCCTTTTTAGTGACGATAATATCTCCTAGGTCACTTTATAGCATGAATATTGGGGTTGTATTATCATATGAAACATTAGTGACAGGTTACTAGTCTAGCCCTTAGTTGCAACGACATGCCGGGAAGAACGGCAGCTAGTTAGCATTCTAGGACATACGTCAATATAATAAAAAAACCGTTGCCACAGCTCGCCTCAAACAGCCGAATGAAAGTAGAAATTGAAAAAGAAACCTGCCTGAACGAATAAGGTCAAAGATGGAAACTTTGGCACCACCTCTAACCCACATACGTCATCGATACGCTCTCTGTAGTGCATACTAAACTTCCTTACTAGTGACCTCTGTTGTTGGTTGGAGAAAACTATTTTAGGTTTCTTTTTCAATTCTTATACGTATGTATATTGATAGAAAACCTCACAATTCGACCGTAAACAAATAGAGTAGACATATTTATGGTTTTCCGACATAAAAAATTAAGTTACTAGCCTTTCGCCAATAAAGATTGCCTTAGAAAACCCCACGGTGAGTGTACGTAGTGTGAAGAACAGAAGAGCACGTATGAGAAGGTTAATGGGTGTGAGTGAAGCAAGAGATTTGTCACCCGTTCCAGGTGGCGATCGATAGTGTCTGTCTATCCCGTTGGGGACGTAGAGGCGTAATTTATGTATGTATGTAAGAAAAGCCTTCTACATTCATACTATATTATAGTAAACACATGGATTCAAAGTGACCATAGAAACACGCGTTCCTCTGTCTATCCCGCAAGAGTTAATGGTCATGATGTGTATGTTATGTAAATACTAGCGACCCGCTCCGGCTTCGCACGAGTATAAAATATATAACCTTCTCCACTATTTAATGGATGTTATTATACAAATGAACCTTCCTCTTGAATCACTCTATTAAAAAAACCGCATCAAAATCCGTTGCGTAGTTTCAAAGATTTAAAAAAAACAAAGGGACATAGAGACAGAGAAAGCGACTTTGTTT
>JAMBLF010001849.1:0-34512 GCA_030578115.1 Leucoptera coffeella
CCTTAAATATGTATAGGTAACTAACAAGGGACTATAAGTAATCATACTTCATTTAATTAACAAATATCCAAATTTATACTCCTTTAAATATTAGCTAAAACTATTACATATCATACACTTGAACAAAAGAATTCTAAGGAAATAAATATTGGTATATTAATTTCTTCCTCCCACTAGAATATTCATAACTGATTTCATGATATGATACAAAATAGGTACATAAGACAACCACAGACACAAAAATGGTAATATTACATATTATGCAGTGGGCTTAAGTTCCAATAAACACAGGTTTTATTAACAAGAATAAAATGTATGCAATGAAGGTTAATCCACAACAGTGCTAATTTTAGCTATGTATGATGCAAAGATGAGTATGAATTTAGTATGAGGAGTAAAATACCTGCGTTTCCTACAATTCCTAGTGGGTCTAGATCTCCCCTCTTCACATAGCTCAATGCGATGGGGAGTTTTGGGCGATTCTTGGGGGTCAGCTATATTAACTGTAACACCGACGGAAAAGTATGAAAAATGGTTCACAGCCATCGAAAATCATGTGCTGATGAAGTTTAAGGTTAAAGTAATTAATGATGGTTAATTTATTCAAATTTCTATAAGAAAGAATTGAACTTTCAGCTGAAATTTTCAAGGAATGTTAGATCATAATGCAAAATCCAGATACGAAAAATAAGTAAACAGTGCAAATAATTAGCAAAACAAAAGACGTAACAAAGAAATGGCGCTTCAATAACATTGCTATTTTATAACTATTACACTAACCTCTGACCATGTCGAAAGTCCTGAATTTCACTAAAACTAGTCCCAAAATATCCACAAAAGTCACACGATTAACGTACGGTAGTATTATAGAAAATAAACCACGCTCAAATCAGCAATGTTTTGTAACAGACCTTGTCATCAAATTTACAATTAGCACTAATCAATCACTAATATTATCACTTTCATGAATGTAATTAGCTAATATTAGTTTTAGGCTACATAGAGCTAGGATAATCAATCTAAATTAGGAGATACATATTACTGAAAATAGGATGAGATGAAATATCTAAGTAAAACAAAACTAGAACGAAACAGAAACCAACGAACGCCTTGCATTGAATTTTTTAGGTAAGGTAAAGTGTGCTTCACACGTGAGCAAACTATGGAAAAGTAAAGTTGTATCACATGAGTGCCAATGGTATGAAATTAAAATTCACTAAACTATAATCAATATTTAATGCAAGTAAATACCGTGTATGAATTTTATGGTCTTTGTTATAGAGCTCAATGCTGAATAGTAATTATTTAATTTCATCATTAAGATCACAAAAAAACCTTCAGTATAATTGAACCATTTCTTGAAATTATAAATGTAAGAAAATAGCTTAATATCTATTCAAATACTTAATTTATCACCAATTAAAAGCCAAGACGTCAGGCTCAATCCTAATGACTCCCCAAGAAAAAAGCTGCTGATTGCATTAATTTTATATCCCAGATGAGAAAAATAATATATTGTATTAAAAAACATCTAAAAACTTTTTTCCTCACCACCCTACCACCTCAATTATCAGAAGCTAGTTACCCTATATTCAAAATATTAATGCTATTGCATTAACTTAACCAGTACTGTTTTAATTTTCACGAATAATTTAGTAGAGACAAGGTTTTTTCCCGTATAGGACGATGGTTATACATATAAAAACACACAATTAATCAAGTTACACAATCCAAAAAACAGTACAGAATAGATCTAATGAGTATACACAGTGATAATAAATGCTCTCAGTCAGCCTATTTTTTTCTAAGTGTATACTTCGTGTTCATTGTTTACTTACTTGTGTATGAGTAACTGATTTTTGGGATAAAATCTGGAAGATTAGCTTTCGCGCTACCAATTGATATACCGCAAAAGTTGCTTGGATGAAGTTAATACTAATTTGGAGCAATGATATCCTGATACTATATAAATTTGACCTTTGATAAATAATATGGCATCTTAGTTAGTGCAAATCATTACGTGTACATCACACACATAAGTGTTAGAAGTACATTGTATTCATCTCTTCTTTATAGATTATTGGCGTAAAAATATAATTATAATATTTATTGGCGTAATGATATGCGCATAGTTATCAAAGAGGTTGGTAAATAAAAAATTGAATAGAACTTTTTCGGTGTTCATATTGCCACCTACTTTTGTTTGTAAACAAAACAAAAATTATTAAATGTTACGTTGTTTAAAAAGTTTCAGTAGCTCGATGTTTTTATGTTATTAGGGAGTTATTTAATATTAGTTAGTGCACAGTTTGATGCTGAACAAAATGGAATCGTTAAAAGTTTGTTATGTGTGGAGTGAAGATATTATAAAAACTTGCGATAAATTGCCAGCAGTTTTAAATAGAGTAAGCATATAATCATCTTCAAGTAACTCTTTAGTTTTCTTCTACAGACTTTTTACTTAAACAAGTTCTTATTACAGGCTTCCATGGTGCATGAATTAATAAAATCGTATGATTTACTGAGAAAAATGACAGTTATAATCTCCGTCCCAGCAAAATATGAGGAATTGCGAACTTTCCATTCAGAATTGTATTTAGATCATTTAAAAACTCTGAACGAAGTAGATGATGACTACATTCCGAATGAAGAAGATGAAGAGTGTGGACTGGGTGTGTTCTCATTCATCTTTCTTTGAAATTACTAACAATTAACTATTCCCATACATTTTGAATATTTACTCACTAGTTCCATTTCTGTTTAGACAAAGCAAATCAAAAAGTTCATGGCAACTTATGTCTTTGTAGAACTATCTATAGATTTTTATGGCAGAAATTAGAGGTCCTAGCACATATATCTATTGAAGTTATCCCTATATTACTTTCAAAACAATAGCCTACATCATACACCTTGAAATAGTATAATGAGTTTTCTTTTCAGGTTATGATTGCCAACCAGTTTCACATATGTATGAGCTGGTATCCTGCATAGCTGGTGGATCCTTAACAGCTGCAAATTGCCTGCTGAGTGGCTCAGTTGATGTGGCAATAAATTGGTGTGGTGGATGGCATCATGCTAATAGGTATGCTGTAATACTAACAGGGCCCTTGCTCCACTAATTCATTTTAGCCACAATATTACTTCAGTACCAATACTGTAATACTTCTGTGGCCGTAATTCGACACTTTTGGCACTCCACTAACAAATTTAAGCCACTGAAAAGCTATCAAACTACATCTGAAGTACTTCTGCGTCTGAAGTACAAAAAAGCTACTCCACTAATGAAACATCTGTCAATGTCAGTTCAATAGCCTTATATTTGGTACTCCACTATTGACATTTCTATACTTGACTTGCCACTGAAGCACCACTGACTCGCTATTGAGGTACAACTATGGCAGGTCAAAATATTAACAGAGTGCCACTTTTACAGCCAAGACGCAATAGTAACGCAGTAGTGACGTAGTTGTGTGGCTGTCAAAGTTAATTAGTGGAGTAAGGGCCCAGGATAAGGGACTTATACCCACAAACCAAATATAAAGAGTACCCGGCGAAAGGAGGGGTCCCCGTTACGCAGTGTGGAGTCCAAATAGTGTGTTTTAATTGGTGTGGAGTCCATGCTTATACCCCAAAGTAAAGTTCAGGCTTATAGAATATATGAGCACTGGACATTAACTTGAATTTATAGATATCATCTACAGTTCTCAATTCATCCAAATATGATGTAAAAAATTTTAAATTAAATTTTAACTACCATTTTAGAGATGTTTTTGCATCCTTTGGCCTACCTAGGTGGTGTAACTATAAAAGACAATGTTTAATTGATCATTATATTATTATTATTCATAATTCCCTTAGTCACATTAGCCAAATATGAAGACCCAACAATGCTGTATTCTTATAGTCCATATTATAATAAGCCTATAAGAAGCAAATTGTTAACTTCTATTCAAACCAGTGCATTGCTAAAACTACTGTGGCACTTATATTAATTCTACTTTTCAGGTTTGGTGCAGATGGCTTTTGTTATGTCAATGATATAGTTATTGCAATTGATAAGCTCCGGACTAAATATAAAAAGGTGCTTTACATTGATTTGGATGTCCATCATGGTAAGGGCAATATGTTATATGTTAGTTTAGTAGTTATGAGTTACTTAAACGTAATAACTAAGTATATTTTGAATGTACTGATAAAGATCTTCAACAAAAAACGTTAATAATTATTCTAGGTTTAACTTTTAGATATCTAAACAATATAATCATGTTTAGTCTGTAACATAACTAACTGCTAAATAGCTATCTTTCCCTGTTATGTCATGTCATATAAATAATCTAACAGACTACAGTAAATGGAAACTATTGGGTGATGAGTTAGAAACCTTTCACTTATATATTACAATAAATTTCATGTATATCCCATAAGATCTTGAAAAACATTATTATTATTAAGGTCCTATGTCCCCTAGATGGGACAGAGGGCATCCACAGTGCTCCCCCATCTCGATCAGTTTTAGGCTATGATTGAATCGATATGATTAACTTAAATTATATACTTTATAACTGTCCTTATAAAACGCTTCCGCTTTCCTTGGAGAATCCAGCCTCTTCTTGCTCTCGGAATGTTATTGTGATTCCTTCGGAGCGTGTGGCCGATCCAGTTCCACTTGCGGCGTTTGATCTGTTGGTAATAATGATTGAAAAACATTTCTATTTACAATATGTATGTTTCAGGAAACGGAGTAGAAGAAGCCTATAGCATAGGCAAAACAGTGTTCACCCTTTCCTTCCACAAGTATGAACCAGGCTTCTATCCTGGCACAGGTGGAATCAACGACATAGGAAGCTTAATAGGCAAAGGATATGCCTGCAATGTGCCTCTGCATGCATGGTACAGTGATGATACTATGATTTATGCGTTTCAAAGGTAAGTGGTATGGCTAGGAGGTAATGGAACGCTAGTAGCTGTTATTTTAATATGAGTTTTTTGTAGAATAGATAAGTGAGTAGTAAACTAAAAACCAATAGTTATGACAAATGTGATATTCTGTCTCTGATGTACTGTCCACTCTTATTACTAATACATTAAAAAATAAAATTCGTAATTTTATAGTGAATGCAGTGAATAGTTCGGGGAGAACTTTGATTTATTCATCCCTTATATGTATATAAGTAATAATAATCTTTGGGCCACTATTACACGGATGAAACTTGCCCCTTGCTAAGTACATTAAAAACTTCTATCAGCAATTAAGGGTATTGTTCGCGGAAATGAGCGAAACGAGTGTTTTCATTTTTCAGTTTAAACCTATTTAGAACTTACTGACACCTATCATACTTTCAAGATAGCATAATGAAAGACTGAAATTGATGACTGAAGTAGTTTCAAGAGTTAAATATCAATAATTACGTAAATATAAACGCATAAAGTTTATAAAAAATCAGAAAAATGGCGCAAACAGGGTTTTGTATTTTTTCGTTTATTTTGTCACGGAGTAAGATCTGAAATCAAAATATACAATAATGGGTTCTCTAAATACTAAATAATTTGACTAAAACCATATTAGGTCCTGTTTTATTCATAATACTGCAGTTTTCGTAAGTATAAAACGCCCAATTTTGGGCCGCCATCTGTTTCATACATTTTTATATGGACAGTTTACGCGTCCGCCGCGAGTCGCTAGTTGCAATAGATCGCGTTCAGAATTTGGCGAATGCCAGTGTGGGGAGCACGTCCATTTTGTTGGCGATCACAGCTAAACCGCTAGATAATCACACGAGATCAGTTATTTCTTAGTTCAATAAGTGAAATTTGGAAAACAATGTATAATCACTTTGGTGTTTGAGGGTATTGCTTATTATATTACAAGCGATTTTTTTCTTTCGAAGGGAACTGCTAAAGTTGATTTATTGTACATGTATATTTTAAGAAGTATTTTACTTGATGCGACGCCATATTTGATATAAATTTATTCTTGCGTCATTTATGCCTATGACAGGTATATGCCAGACATGATGTGGAAAAATTATGATAATTAATGTACATAATTTTGATTTACCGCTTGATGTTTCGGATATTATGTCAAGAAGTTCAGAATATACATACATGATACCTACTGACATCACTTCAGCTTTCTTCCCAGTAGGTTAGCAACAATTAGTGAACCCCAGGATAGGTTGTTTATAGTGTATATATATAATGTATGTATGTATACACACACATATACATAATTATATATTATGCATAATGACCGTGACCGAATTCAGGGTAGTCAGAGGTTGAGTATGCATTTGTGATGCTCGAAATCATAAATATACATTTGGGATACTCTTTGGCAACTTGAATTAGAGTTTTTAGCGTACTGCAGAATAGGTTATACCGGTACCGGACAGATATACGGAAAGAACGGCAGCTAGTTAGATTTTGATTTTTTCTTACGACTCAAACTCGTCTTATGGTTGCTATGGAAATCCGAATTCAGTCACTAGGCTCTTATAATGGAGTTGGAGGTCGCACCAAAAAATGACCTTATTTATTATACATATCCTGCAGCCCAAAATTTTACTCAGTTATTTGTACTTTTACTGTAGGTATTTGTTTGCTTCGTCAAACTTTATACATAAATCGAAGAAATTATATTTTTCGAAGTTCTTTTCCAACTCAAAACCATACGAAAATACAAGCGCAGTACTAGGATCACATACTCCTAGAGGAGGTCGGGTAAAGGTATTCACTCAAGTACGTTCCAATATGCTATTTGTTAATCCTACTATAAAATTACAATTATTTACCACAAGTGATTTATTATTCAAATATTGGTTACTTTTATATATTTATGACTAAAATGTTTTTAATATATATTAATAAATAATAAGTTGTTGAATAATCTGAGTATAATTTATTAATGTTTGTTTCGTTTACAAATTGATACACGGAACGTACGTAATGCGATCCGCCATGACAGTAAAGTTTGTTGTGATTTTGTTATATCAAGTTTGATGTGATTTATTTCAGTGCTTTTGAAACTATCGTAGTGTGAAACCTGTTTATATCGCAAACATAAATAACATCACATAAAATATCCGCTATTATACCGCCCAATTGCTTTATGAATCAATATTTTATAGGAAAATTCTTCGTCACCTCATAGCATAATTTACAAGTGAAACAACAAATCTAATTCATCATGCTGATTTGATATTGACTTATATTAGCTTTGATTTTAACTTATTTTAGATATAAAAACATACTTGGCCACTACTAAAACAGAAAGGTAACCTCAAAATTATTTATCCCAGACACAGATCCCAGAGATAAACAAGGGGCTGCAATTGTTTTACACGGGACTTGTTTCTATAACAAAACATCGACTTTGTATAGGAATAAGGTAGTAGGTATTTGTGAGAACATAATAAATTAACTTGACGCATACTGTTTAGAAATGATATCAAATGTATTCATAGTATTTACAACAAAGCGATATAATGAATGGTTTCATATTTTATAATATTAAGTACTAAATATTATGTAAATCCACTAAGTTCGATATCAAATAAAAGCTAAAACATGTAAGAAATTCTAGATTCCCATACAGATTTCTATTGAGTCTAACAAACCACTTTTACAGAACCAAATATTAGTTTATGTTGTATAGTTACGTCAAAACGTAAAAGTAGCTATTATAGTATTCTTATATCCAAGGTATTGTTTTTAATTATTACGATTAATTATGCTAAATACGCAATAGGCATAGTTTACGCGAGAGCATGGAGGGAAACGGCGCGCGCGGCGCAACGCGGGAGCTCTCGCCGCCGCCGCCGCCGGGAGCGCCGCAAGTCGCTCTCTGCTCTATTACGGGCACTAATAAAATTAAATAATAGGCTAGTATTATATTATCTGTGTAATAGGTATCTCTGAGAATACACTGAAATATCTTCTTTTTCTTCATCTATGTAATAACTTTTATATATAATTATTTACATACATAACGTCGTAAAATACGGTATAATGTGTATAGGTGTTTAATTGTTATTGCTATAAAATATTGTTTATTAAATTAAAACACTAATTTTTACTATCTGGTAGTCCTGTGTTTCAAAGCTAAGTTTAAACCTATATAATTTTCTGTGACGCAAAAAGCTTTAGATAAGCGGCACAGAAGTGCACATAGTTGACGCGAGCGCGCCTGTGCGCCGCTACCGCCGTTGCAAAGGGGCGCGGCGGCAGACGCAAATCGCTCTCTGCTCTAAAGGCTAGTTTACACATTGATTAGTACGAGTGTAAGTGTGTGGTGCGATTAGTATCCAATAAACTTTAAGTGCAGGTGATTTAAGGATAATAAAATAAGGATTAAAAGTTGTAAAGCCATTCATGTTTTATATACTCCTTTATAAATTTATAAGTTATGTATTCGTTCCACTTTGCCATTTTGTATAACAACAAGCGTGCACGCATTCTAAACTCTGACAAGACCAGACGTGTTTAGTGGCAGGCACGCTGTAAGTGAGGGGGCAGTGACGGAACGCTGGACGAGGTTACTCACAAAAAAATAGAACTCATTTCCACACACAGGAAATAACTTACACTAATCAGTAGATGTCCATACCTAGTCACTAATCAAAGTGTAAAGTAACCTTAACACGAGCATTTATAAAATTAAATAATAGGTACCTATTATTACAAACAATATTTTAGTGCAGTAACCATTACTTACATACATTATAGTATACTTATTTCAGGAGCTTATATAAGTAGTAAATTGTATATCAATACACGATGTGTGCTTGCAAATTTCAACACCTACAGAGAAAAAAGAAAAAAAACTTTATTCACTACATTAACAAAACACAAACATGAAAAAAAAATGTAAAAAAAAATCATTGATGCAGTGAAAAGGTGCTGCCTCAGTATACAATGCAGCTAGGCTGCATCACTGGTCCTCCGGCAGCACCCGATTCGGAAACCGTCACAAGCTGCATATAATAAATAACAAACATACACAAAATAATTTATTTATAATATACAAATACAGATATAATACGAGTTCGGCTGTAGCCTAGTGGGTAAGAACTCGGACTTCGTATGAGAAAGGTCCTAGGTTCCTATATCAAAGGTTACTATATCAAATTAACAAATAATAAAATAGGTAGGAACGCTTTGTGAGGTCAGGTGTATGTGTTTTGAGTATGCCGAGAAGACACATCATCGTGACAAAACAATAACAACAAGCAACAAGACAATTTCAATGCATTTAATTAAATCGTAGTTACTAAACTAACTGAAAACTATCTACGAGTGCGCGGGATCTCTGTTTATAGTTTTATAATCCTGAATAGGAACAAAATACTGTGCTCACATTGCGTCGCTGCCGACTGCCCAGATTGATATGGCTACGTCGCGTCGTGTCGTTGCCCGACAGACGAACACAAAAAACTTATATACAAAATATGCATGCACATCCCTTTCGGGGTAGTCAGATGTTGAATGGCAACTAAGTTTTTTTGCAATCTTTCGTCAATCGAAACCCAATCGTTACCTGATTATCAATAGCCAATGTAATAGGTGATTAACTAAGTCCTTACATAACCAAACCAGGTTCCTTCACCAAAACAACAGCTCGTGAACAATTTAAATGGTCACCCATCCAATTACCTTCCACGCCCGCGTTGCTTAACTTCGGTGATAGAACGAGAACCGGTGTATATATAAATCACAACCGTAAAATCCTATTATTCACGATCACAACTACACAACATAATTTCTCATAAGCGCGATTCAAATACCTACCCAATATTTTAGCGAAAACATTGACATTACATAACACATAAACTAATATTTGGCCGTATAATAGTAGTTTATCAGGATCAAAATAAATCTGTAGTGGAATCGAGACATTTACATTTTTCGTACGACTGCTTGCCTATAAAAGTGAAGATAAATGTAACTAATTAACTGTATGACTACCTACTATATCTACAATTTGGTAAAAAGTATTGTAGAATATATAATTTTATCGTGAATGAATAATACTTACGCATTTTAAAAAATACTACAGCCGATCTTTCGATGAAGAACATATTTTATTTCAAAAGCATTATAAGCTAAATACATAGTTTTACAAATTCGTTAATCTTTCGGAGTCAGTAAATAATTCGTTTGGTAGTTGCATACCTACATACATACATAATGTAATCTGTACTAGCAACATTACAAACACTGGAAAGCTTGAATTTATTTCGTGTTGGATTGATTACAATCTGGATTTGGGTGAGAATATCAGTTTATGCGTTGCATCATAATATGGAAACGATATGTATTTCTCGATATAACTGTCTGCAATTTACACGCCGCGGCAGCGCGTCGTCATAATCAAAACTATCTGTTACGTTCGACAGAGAATATTTGCTAAGAAGTCGGTCTGGAGTGTCGAAAAATCATCACAATGTTTATTTTATGCTAGATAGATAATGTACGTTTTATTTAGCAATTAAAAAAATTACTTGCAATCGGCACACTATTTAGTTTAAAAATCATCTATTATAATAATTATTATGAATATAAAACCCTCGTAAACGTGTCGCGATGTTTTGAAATTCGCGCCTTTTTATATTTCATATCAGCTAAAAACAGCCCTGACCCGCACAGTACTCAGCGCCGCTGCGCTAGAAATGTCGAATTTTTGACAGTTCGTGAATTTATTTTTGGAATACAATACCCTTAATATATTATCTTAACAAGAACATCTATATCCATTCCAGGATATTCCCCCTAGTATATTCCTCGTTTACTCCAGACGCCATAGTGGTGCAATGCGGGGCTGATGCCCTGGCGAAGGATCCTAATGGTGGAGGCAACCTCACAGAGAAGGCCTATTGTGAATGCATTAAGATGGTACTGGATAAGAGAAAACCCTTGCTTTTGCTTGGCGGAGGTAAGGAAAAGTAATGTGTTTATTTGGGATACAAAGACAAAAATAACAAATCGTCGTTGCGCCTGGAAGAACCGATAAAGACAAAATCTTAACTTTTGATACAAAAAACAAACGCATTCACGACCATTAACCCTTGCGGGGTAGTCAGAGGTTCAGGTTTCCATCTCCGCAATTGCGAAGACAGTAATTCTATGGACACCTCGAACCCACGTGTTAACCAGATAGTCAGTACTCAATGTCACAGGTGGTCAGCCATGTCGCCATTTACAAGCACTAACTATTACCTGTTCCGGGAACAGGTAGGTTTCCTCACGATGTCTTCTCTAACCGTAGATTTATTTTAGTATCACGATAAACTATCTATGTATATATGTTACAGGAGGCTACAACTTCCCAAACGCAGCGAGGTTGTGGACTTGTATAACAGCACTACTGACATCTAGTGTCTTAGATGAGGAGATTCCGGAGCATGACTTTTGGCCCAAGTACGGTACAGACTATATGCTGCCTATCCAACCAGCTATGCTTAAGGATTTGAATAAGAGGGAATATGTGGATCAATGTATTGAAACTATTAAAGGTAAGTTCATGAATATGCATCCTGGGCCCTTACTCCACTAATTAACTTTGACAGGCACACAACTGCGTCGCTACTGCGTTACTTCTGCGTCTCGGCTCTAAAAGTGGCACTCTGCTAATATTTTGATTGCCACAGTTGTGCCTCAATAGCGAGTCAATGGCGCTTCAGTGGCAACTCAAGTATAGAAATGTCAATAGTGGAGTACCAAATATAAGACTATTGAACTGACATTAACGGACATTTGGTTAGTGGAGTAGCTTTTTTGTACTTCAGACGCAGAAGTACTTCAGATGAAGTTCGATAGCGCTTCAGTGGCCAAAATTTGTTAGTGGAGTGCCAAAAGTGTCAAATTACGGCCACTGAAGTATTACAGTATCGATACTGAAGTAATATTGTTGCTAAAATGAATTAGTGGAGAAAGGGCCCTGGTCCTGTGCTAGCTGGGACGTTAAAAGAATGCTAACTAGCTGCCGTTCTTCCCGGTATGTTGTAGGAGGCGACTAAGGGACTAGAGGTAAATAGAATCTATCGAGCGATAGTCTAGTAAGCTGTCACCAATGTTCCATTATGCCATCGCAACCCCAATATTCATGCTAAAGTAACCTAGGAGATATTATATCTCCGAGGTTCTGTCCACCCCTAAAAGGATTAAAAGATTTGAATTTATATGTATGATTCGCATATTGACTGCCGTGCGATTCTTGAAAACAACTAAAAACTACAAACTATGAATCTGTATAGCTGTGGAGAGAAATATTAGACATAATTGTGCAAATCAAACTAGTTATGAATAAATTATATATTTAATAATACACAAAAAATATTTCTTTCATTACTTACATAGCTAGACTTAGTAAACTAAACAAGATTTAGATAACATATAACAAATCTAGTTCACTAGAAAGAGTAAGGTATATGTTTTATTACTTCAAAGAAAAAGAAAT
The DNA here is from genome assembly GCA_030578115.1 of Leucoptera coffeella. Classification (NCBI taxonomy): domain Eukaryota; kingdom Metazoa; phylum Arthropoda; class Insecta; order Lepidoptera; family Lyonetiidae; genus Leucoptera; species Leucoptera coffeella. The sequence continues at coordinate 12,455 of JAMBLF010001849.1, forward strand.
GATTATCTCCGATTAGAAATTTACACTATATAGTAACTATGAGTAAATAAAAGAAAATTGTACACTGTTAATGCATTGCAAATAGATTTCCTAAATGATGAAATGAAAAAGATTGGAGTGTGTATGCTTCAGAGATTTTGACACATGTGGATATGGCAGTGATTGTTAAAATAGATCCCCATCTGTACCAGTCGACAAACCATATTTGCTTCAATGACTATCATACACCGCCTCATACACACTCGGTGGTTAAAGGTATATGTCTATAATATGTCTTTACTAGCAAAGTATTGAAAAAAGAAGATAATCCAGTAGGTAGTAACCTACTAAGCCGTTTATAGCAGTTCGAACCTCATTTGCAGACTAATTTTGACTAATTGTGATGAAAACTCTTAACCAAAAATCTATCAAAACTCTCTGAAAATAAGCTTTTGCAAAACCTACGCAAAACGCATCCAAAACTTGTTATTTGACAGATGTTTTTTTTTGTTTTATTTCAAGAATACCGATTCATGCCGATAATGATTACGTTTTGACTCAATTTTTTTTCAAGAATACCAAATTGAGCGTTAAACCAAAACAAAACTGCAATCGGTAAAGTGAGTGCATTTGACGTTTCAAGAATACCAAAACCAAAAATCAATACTGTTTTGGTATTGTTTTACTCTTAACTTTTTTCAAGAATCGCACGGCTGGTCCATATATACAGTGGCTACTGTTTTACCAGATAGTAATCGATCTTTACAGACTCAGGTAACATACAAATCACGACCTTTAATCCCTTTCGGAGTGTCTGAACCTTGGCGATATAATAACACCTAGGTTACTATGTAGCAAGAATATTAGGGTTGTATGTATAATATTATATAATTTACTAGTCACCCGCTCCGGCTTCGCACAGGTGTAAAATATATAGCCATATAAATCTTCCTCTTGAATCACTCTATATCTCCTCTTGAATATGTCTATTAAAAAAACCGCATCAAAATCCGTTGCGTAGTTTCAAAGATTTAAGCATACAAAGGGACATAGGGACAAATAAAGCGACTTTGTTTTATACGTAGTGATTATTTTGTATAATTTATTATTTTGTATGTATAATATTATATGTTGTATGTATAATAACACCTAGGTCACTTTGTAACATAAATATTAGGGTTGTTATGTCATATGGAACATAAGTGACAGGTTGCTAGCTCCTTGCCCAATAGATTCATTTACCCCTAGTTCCTTAGTCGCCTCTTACGACGTGCCGGGAAGAACGGCAGCTAGTTAGCATTATTTCGACACCCCAGACTACTATTAGATGCAGTAGTTTTATTAATAAAGTGTATAATTCCTTTTTCCAGGTAATCTAGAAAGATATGTTGGAAAATGTGATAGCGGATTCATTAGTAAAGAAACGAATGAATTTATAAGGTAAGTAATTCCTATGGACTGACTATGTATTAAGAAATTAATGTTACTGCAATTGAATAATTTGTGTTAATTGAATTAATATTTGTAATAAATGAATTTGAAGTTTAACTTGTTTTTATTGCGTTTGTATTAAGATATTACATCCTAGACTGAGATTAATCTGGCCCTGATTAATATATTGTAAGTATACATATACATTCACGTCCTATAATCCCTTTCGGGATGGACAGAACCCTGGAGACATGAAAACATCTTGGTCACTTATTAGCATATAGTATATTGGGGTTTTAATGTTATATGGAATATTCGCGACAGGTTGCTAGCCTATCGCCCAATAGATTCCATTTATCTCTAGTCCCTTAGTCGCCTTCTACGACATGCCGGAAAGAACGGCAGCTAGTTTGCATTCTAATGACGTCCCAGCTAACACGAGACAGTAGTAGTGTAGGATTAAAAATACAATTTATTTCGTTTCGAATTAAATTTATTGGAGATCCAACATTTTTGCATTTTTACACCAACCTTACGCTAAACATACAAATAAATAAAACCACACAGAATAAAAATAAACAAGGTATTTCACATGATAAGTTCATTGCAAAAAGCTGCCATGAGTAAATTCATATAAAAACTGGGGTTTACGCATATACTGTTATATGTTATATACTTTAGGATACAGTTATTTTAAGGATACTATCAGATTGTGTTTTTTTCTTCAATATACATTTTCTGTGTCTTTTTTGGATTTCTATTTATATGAAAATACCTATTACTTATACTTAGTAACGGATTTCAATGTATTAACTATTTTTTTTAATCAACTATGATGAACCAGCATTTTTTGTTTTTTCTCCTTGAATTATAGATATCATGGGGTTTTATAGTAAATACATTTTATTTCTGTATTCTGTATTTCTCATTATAAAACAATTTAAGTAGATTTGACAAAAAGATAAATAATTAACTAGAAGAAATAATTATGTAGAAATTTGGTTTAATTTGGATATACATATATTTTTGGTTACAATGAGCAAAAACTAAAGTTTACTTCAACTTAAATTTACAATTAGTCACAACAATTTATACTACGGTCTTAGCAGAAAAAATATAATTATCGTCAAAATAATAAAATATAATTAGATAATATGTTCTTTAAATGAGTTAATTCATACACGCCGATTTATCAAACATAATTTTTCTTGAATAATCTCAAAATAAGTCTAATTATTACAAATGTAAATTAAACATTAGTAACAAACAAAACAAAAGTTACCTAATACTGACATGAATATTTCTGAATTGATCAATTATTCCTGCATAAGAATTTGCAAGACAATTTGTAAATAAACTAAAATCTTTTTGGTAAATAAATTCACAATAATTAGTAATATAATCTTAACAATAAAAGATCTATAAAATTAATCTAAAATCCTTAATCACAGTTAATAATACTAAATTACTAAAACAGATACACTTAATAAATAAATAAATATTTAATATCAACACGAGTAATTAGTATTTATACGTATGTATTATACCTATTAGTGACCTGATCTTTGAAAATTACCAATTGTTCTATAAGAAGCACATAAATCTATTATAATTACGTAAAATAGGATAATAACCATCCACGATAATTAGCATAGGTACACATAAATTAACTGAGAAACGTTATTGCTGTCTCACACATGAAAATTAATAAAATAAACCCAATTCAATCAATCAATCAACTTGTTGCAGTCTACTGCTGGACAAAGGCCTCCCCAAGAGTACTATACACGATCACTTGTGGCCCTCAGCCAACCACTACCAGCGATATTTTTCAGGTCACCGGTACACCTGGTCGAGGGTTTTTTTCGCTACTTTTGCTAAGTCATTGAATTACATTCATGCTGATTATATTGTGTTTATTGTTACTTGATATTATCAACTGCTAATACTTCGATTACTTCGTAAAAATCATTCTTAAAACACCAAATAAATTACGATCTCCACAATACTGTTAGTATGTATGTACTTTTAAATTAATACAACAGTTCAAATGAGGTTAGGTCGTTAAATAACAACATATTATTATTAAGTATTAACAGATTGTTCCCCTAACTTTAAGCTTGTGTTTGGCTAATACTAAGTAGAGCCATAAAAAATAAAACGAAAGATGTATTAACAGTACCTAACAGTATTGTACTCCAAAATGAATTATCGTATAAAAAGTTGGAATATGTACTATGAATGTTCAGGAACTATTAAGAAAACTTTGCTTTAAGATGAACCTCCAATATTATTGATATTTATTAAGGTCATACATAGTTTCTTACACGTTGTCGCACATATGATTAAAAAAAATACAGTCAATTGAGGGCTGCTCTTTAAATATAATTTCATGTAATTATTTGCGACATGAATTATTAGAAAGAATTTATTAAATAAGCAAACTATAACCACCAGACTACTGGATTAAATACAATTCACACCATTGCTTCCCTAAAAGATAAGAAGTGACGATCGATCGCCACCTTGAACGATTCTGACAAATCTTTTTTGCCTTACTCACATTTATTAACCTCCTCATACATCTTGAGTTCCTCATGATATAGTTCGAATAAATATATTCGAAATAATGTAACATTTTGCATTGCAATGGAAATAGTTTAATACAGCCAATCTTTTGATAACAATTGCGATTAATTTCTTATCACTTATTAACTAAAATAATATCATTGTTAGTATAGTTTTTTCCTACTTACAATCTACTATATCTTACGTTATTTTCTTATCATTTATAAGGCCTTTGGGATAAAAATATATCATTAACACCATTAATATGAATAATATCGTTAATTACATAGTCGAAGGGTTACCTATTTAACACAAAAAGTTAGAATACTAAAATAATGCCATCTAATCTACGCCTAAAAATCTAGAAAAATATCTAAGGTGCTGTACTTAAACCAATACCTATTATATTATATCTATGTAACTACATATATACATACAATTTACTGCACGTACGTATGCCTTTTGTTAAATTTCAACTGTCAATTTCAATTATGCAATATTCAATACAATCAATTTATTAGATATACATACTTCATTAGGTTAGTATGTGATTAAATAAATTACATTACGTTAGTATGTATTTTACTTGACTTTACTAAAATACATATACGCAAATGTGTCAATCTCTTTTGACGATGACAGAATCTCGATCATAAATATTCAATCTCTTTTTAATTTCATTATACTGCCTTTTAATACAGTATCATCTTAATTTAAATTCGCTACGTTACAAATACTGATAGTATAGATCAACTAATAGACTTAGAATCTATGTACATAAAACGTATACGCATAATACAAATAACTGGTAACTTAGATCAAATAATGCTCTTTATGACCATAAAGGTTCTGCCACATACTAAATAATGTATTATTCGTTCACTGAGTACACGCTTCAATATTATTTACGTAATTGAATACGGCTTGCAAAGCAAAACGTGTTGAGTATATTTTTTAACTAAAAATAACGTCACGTGTTTCAAAAACTTGCGCTAGGGAAATTCTGGTTCAAGTATACAAACATTTCGAGGATGAAAAAAAGTGTTAGCCAATGTTGAAAAGATCAGTGAAACTTCCAAAAACAACAGAATTTAACCATATTGTAATTTTATACGTTGATAAGTTGATTTTATAACGTTGCTGGTACTTATTTATAGTGTTTGGACACATTTGTTTTCGTATACTTGTAATCACACATCACATTTGTAATCACTCAGTGTACGCATAATACATGAACACCGAAGAATGTATCAGGTATTACATAATAAACTTTTCTGATCCGGTGGCCAAATTAGGAACTATGTAGTCATTTTCATATGCCCCTAAATCATAATTTTATAAACCGAGAACAATAAAGTCGACAACACCTTCGCTATCACTGGGTCAGATAAGTTTGTGGCTCAATACCATTTCTATAAAAGTTAGTTCTTAATACAGGGTATTCTATAGTTGAAACGTATTTCGTGGTATGTGGTGGTTGGAAGTTTCTGACGCTATGAGAGGTGGTGATAAGGGGTCGTTACTTGCCACCGTAATCGAAGCGGTGAGTGCTGAAAAAATTTAATAATATTAATTAAAACAATCATTGAACGCCACATGTCTATTTGGGTACTGGCTATCTGGTGAAAAGTGGGTTTTGAATGGCCAACAAACTTCTTAAGATAAGTTTCTAGCATTTCCGTAAGTGTTAATGTTTGTGACGATTGACGTTATGTTTAAACAATACAACATTATTGTACAATTTAAAAGGTAAGTACCGCCTGTCACGTTAACTATATTTTAAAACTTAAGCTTTGATTCTCTAAAATACCCTTGCTGTTAAACGGTACGCAATCACGCCTGTAAGGATGAACATACATTTTACATATGCTACGAAAAATAGGTTTAATACATCGTATCACTACATAGTATAAAACAAAATCGCTTTCTTTTTCCCCTTGTCCATTTGTATGCTTAAATCTTTGAAACTACGCAACGGATTTTGAGGCGGTTTTTTTTAATAGATAGAGTGATTCAAGAGGACGGTTTATATGTATAATAACATCCATTAAATAGTGGAGTAGGCTATATACATATTTTATACCCGTGGAAAGCCGGAGCGGGTTACTAGTAAGTTTATATACTACTGTTGAAGTTACATAAAGGTTTATGTTTGCATACCAGCTCTCTCATCGTCTTCGGCGTTCCACTTCTGTATGTCCTCCTGGTACATCCTTCTTTGCAGGACCTCCTTTGTACGAGGCCGAGACCCGATAAACGTTACAGTAACCTGTTAGACATTATAGTTATATTATGTGGTATGGTATAATAAATCAAAATAATAAGACTAAATAAATAAAGATTAAAATCAACTAATAATTGTAAAATTAAATCTTAAAGCTTAATATATTTGCAAATGAAATATATCTGCCAAATCGCCAGTGGCAGAACGTGTCCCAAGAAGGCTGGTGGCATTTCCTCGTTGTGGTATATTGTGCTATGGTATATAACATACAGTTGCAGACATACCTAGGAATCTAGTCTATTTTAAGATAGGTAAAACAAAAATATATTTTACTCCTATGGCAAACCAGTTGCATATTTTCACTCTATTTCATACTAGAAACTTTGGTTGGTTTAAGGCAAATATATTCTTAAAACAAGAGATACATAAACATAAAAGCATAATTAAAATTGTTAATAAAACATCAGAACTGGCACGCCCAAACCTAGATCTTATGATATAAATATGTATGTACACGTATAACTAACACGTTTTATTCAAGATATACTACGTACCCCAGGCGTGAGATGGTGTTTCAGTTCGTCTGCCAACTCCCCAGACGCACCAAGGCTTTGGGCTTCTTCCCAACTGGTGTGGACCTCCTCGTGAAGTAGTTTCTCCTCTGAAAAGGTAACAAGGAAGTTGTAGATACACATTTGAGTATATTGGTTTGGCGAATGCCACTCTTTCGTGTTAATGTTATGTTTTTATTTATTGTCCAATAATATTATATTCTTTTGGTGTTGTCTGTGATACATGGCGGTGTGAATAAAGACGAATAAAAAAATGTACGCTTTGATTTGACTTGAAAACTACAAAAAGTGTATTATTTTCTCTTCCTATAAATATCCCATCAAATGGCACAAAGGTCTATCTAAAGGGGATTCCTATCCCATCCCCAAAATACCACACACACACACGCACACGCACACACACACACACACTTTATCGCCAACAGGAAGAACGGCAGCTAGTTAACATTATTTTTACGTCCCAGCTATCACAGGACTAGCGTTTTATATTTCCTACAATATATATACAATTAATTACTAACGTTTTCATGATTTTCTATGAACATTTTCGTAATAAAAATACATTTACGAAATACGTCGAATACTACGGTGAGAGAAAACATCGTAAGGCAACCTACCTGTTTACCGAACAGGTAATAGTTAGTGCTTGTAAATGGCGACATGGCTTACCCACCTCTTGCATTAAGTACTGACTATCTAGTCAGAACGAGGGTTCGAGGTGGCCATAGAATTACTACCTTCGTAATTGCGGAGACGGACACCTGAACCTTTGACTACTCTGCAAGAGTTAATTCGCGTTTGTCTATTGTTTTTAATTATTAACAAGGATTGCTAGTCCACCCCTATAATATATAGTGACTGACCATCTCTCTTAGTGGTGCTCCTCTTATACTGGATTCGGAAACGGAAGGCCTCCAACACGCTGGCTACCACTATCGTCAAAACCACCATCGTGAATAGGTAGAACACCTGAAAGCAAACGCATGATTATGAGAAAGACGGACATATATTTGGGATTTAAATAAAGCTTACAAACCATATGTAAAAAAAATAGAGTCAGGGACGTAAAAAAACTGGCTGCCGTTCTTTCCGGAGGCGACTAAGGGTTCAGGAAAGCTGTTAGACTAGCAACCTGTCACCAATGTTCCATGTAATATATCCATATAACATAATAAAAGTTCATATAACATCACAACCCTATCTAATATTTTTGGTAAAATTTGACGTAAGCACACCTAAGAGTTATTTTCGTCTCGTTCATATTAAGGATTAAAGGACAGGAATATCCATATAATATGCAAGTATAAAAAATTTTACATGACAGCGTTTTGTATTATGTTTTTTGATACTTATCTGTTTAAGGGAAGTATCTGTATGATTAACCATCAACATTGTCCATGAACCATTGAAAATGTCGTCAGGAAACAAATCATTTATCACGTAACATATCAACACACTCACCATAAAATAAACCCGGCTGAACTGGCCGGCAACCGTGGCATAGGCATTCATAACAATGAACCAATTATTAACCACAGTTAGCTCGAATAACGTCACGCCACTCGTTAGTAAGTTCTCGAAGTTATTCAAGTAGTAGAACCCGAGGGGACTTGAGCCGTTCTCTGAATATTTGTAGAAATCTTCCACTGTTGTGTTTCTGTTGGAAAATAATATACATATAAATATTTTGGCGTATAGTTAAAATAAAAGAGATGTGATGTCTGTCTAGCCCAATATAAATAGATAGTTGTTTAACAAACATAAAAGGGAACGGCGATCTCTGCCTAGCTCATTAGGTAACAGGCGTGACGTGAATGTATATCTATAACCCTGTGATGGTCTGTGACGTAATTAGATGTAAACTTAACCTGCCTCTCATTTTGGTACAGCGTGTTTGTTGTTGATGGAAAAAATCACTCGAGTTGTATGTTCAATCAATCAATCAGCCTATGACAGTCCACTGCTGGACGTAGGCCTCCCCAAGGTAACGCCACAAAACACAATCACTCGTGGCCCTCAGCCAACCACTACCAGCGACCTTTTTCAGGTCATCAGTCCATCTATATGTTCACTCGAGTATAAAAAAGTTACTCGAGCCCCATCCCTAGTTTATGCTCGTTATATAATTTCAATTAAATTTTACTTTAGTTCTCTATAAAAGTACTTACACACAACAGTTTCTCAAATCGTAGCCAGCAAAGAGTTCCATGCCGACGATGGCGAAGAAGTAGTAGAGCACTAACATCACACACCCAGCAGACGACATTAGAGGGGAGAGCAGGACTATGGTGCCAAACACGTCTCGGTAGCGCTTCTTTAGTTTGTATACGCGAAGTAATCTGGAAGTGAGGTTAGATTGACTATTACAGGTTCATCCCAGGTGATATAAAACAAGAAGTGAGTTATGAATTACTAGCGATCCGCTCCGGCTTCGCACTTCTGGCTATTTAATGGATGTTATTATACATATAAACCTTCCTCTTGAATCACTCTATGTATTAAAAGAAACCGCATCAAAATCCGTTGCGTAGTTTCAAAGATTTAAGCATACAAAGGGACATAGGGACAGAGAAAACGACTTTGTTTTATACTATGTAGTGATATGTATGTGTATTTAACTATTCTTACCTTTGTGGAATTGGTTCATAGCAATTAACGATGAAATTATTGATTTACACAACAAGTTAATTAACTTTATGGGGCATACGAGTATATATTCATACAGTATTATTCAAGTTCACAGTTTTACTTATTTTTAGCTATACGATAGCCGTAGTTTTACTATATATTCTATACACACCTCAGAGGTCGGAACACCACCACAATGAACAAAGATGGCGCTGCAGTGAGCAGCACAGCTCCCATCAAAGTAAGCAGCGTGACGCCCAGGTCGAAGATGTTCCATCCGGAAGACAGGTAGGCCTGCGCACCAGACGCCATCGCACGGATGCCGGCTTCTAACAGGAATACTGGTGGGGAAGAGAGGTTATGTAAATAGTATGAATAGGGTGTAGGTACATAATGTGTACTCTTTAATGTCATATGGTAAATAATATATACCTACATAAATAATGCAAATATGTACATATAAATAAAGTATCTCGTAAACTTAGAATGGGTAACATCTAATCTAAGGGTGGATATAATGTTGAAGATGTGATATCTCTCTCGCTTGTAGCAATACATATTTCGTTAATACTAAAAGTTACATTCTATTAAAGGACTAATCTCAGCAAGGACAGGAGCATTTTTTGAATATTTTTTATATCTAGCTTTAAAATAGTTTGTTTATTACCTTAGGTTATCCGTTATTTGATTTAGTATTGCTAAGCCGCACCTGTTTGTCTATTTTGGAGGAATTATCTTAAATATTATGTTTATTTTTTGTATCTTAAACTTTTTGATAATGGTTGTGAAGTGTATGTTATGTTAACTTACACGCTAAGAACATCCAAGTATCCCACGAAGCACTGAGCAGTCGGGCACTATCTTGCAAGTCACCAGCTGCCTCGAACATGCGTGCCGCGATCGACAGACCGTTGCTTATTATTACTGCGTCTGTAAAAATATAGAGCACATAATATTATATAGCAACGAGGGAGAAAAAATAAGTAAGCGTCAGTAATAGTAGGCGTCATTATTACTGACTGACTGGGAATAAAATGTATGTTTTATTATATAAACTTACTTGCAAATTAAATATGCCTCCAACGTTAGAGCATGATTATAATATCATTGATACCATTAATATTTGGAGTACATATTGATATGTAACGAATAATATCTAAAGGTTCTGATAAAATTGGGTACCACACCCAATAAACTAAGGACAGTTATAAAGTATCATGCCAATACTAGAATATGAATTACAGCATTAACAACGTATTTCATTAACATCTCATCTAACAGTAACACCTTTATACTCAAGTCAATTTAAACCAATTATATCCAGCTTAATATCTACCATACTTTGTTTGTTATACTTACACACAACATATTCAAAGTACGGCCACTGAACTATCGTAGTGGCCAATCGACCCACTGGCTCCAAAGCGCTGTTAGAGTACCAAGGGGCTCGGTCGTGCTGCGGCTCCCACGCGAGATCGAAGACTTCATAGATGCCAGAAAACTCAGAGGTGGACAGACCTCCAGAGCCAGAGTGGTTCAAGTGCTTGAACATCAGGTAGACGTCCAGAGGGGCTGCAAGGTGTAAGTGAGGGTAGGTTAAAATTGGGTAGAATGGCGGTTATAAGGAAAACTATGGATTAAAAAGATTACATAAATGTGCTTCACGCCTGGGAAACTGTGGAGTAGGAAGAGATCACGGATTCCCATTTGTCTCGAACCGCTTAATAAATTTAGTTACTTTGTCTCGTAAGCTATGAATCTAAAAAAGCTCTAATCGATGATCCTTTAAATGATCTAAATTATGATACTATGAATTTCTGTCATAAATAAAATCAGAACTTTGCTGGGTTAAGTCGTTAAAAATGCAAGTATACATACATTCACGTCCTTCAATCCCTTTCAGGATGGAGATGGATAGAACCTTGCAGACATGAAATTCACGTAAAATCTCTGTTAGAATGGACCGAATATTGGACACATCATCTTCTCTGTGACATTGGTGACGGGTATTTTCCGCACGATTTTTTCCTTCACTACACTAATCTGATATAAAACCAGCGTTGCGTTTGCCACTAGACGCAACATACCCAGCTGAGTTAGAACCCTTTTGCTGCGACAATAACATGCACAAGTAATATATATTATACATACATATGTACATATTATACATACATACATATTATACATACATACATATTATACATATATTTGTAAGTTTTTTGTTGTAAACGTTTCGTATTGTGTATGTTTTTGTGGCTGTAAATAGACGCTTTTTATAATTATTATAATCATACCAGTACCTAAATCCCAACTCACATTTCTCCGGCGCATACCGCCTGCAGAGTCCCACGAATCTCCTCAGCCGGACCACATCAGGGGCTCTCCTGGAAACCAGCAGCCGATGCGCCCTGCGAGTGGCTTCCATTCTGTGCCGGAGGAGGGCTCGCCATTTGTCCCTTTCCACGCGAGTGAACCACTCGTATACCACGGCTAAAGTCTGGTAAAGGAGGTATTAAGTTGTCTATGAAATACATATCTGGGAGTAACAGTGGTATTAAGTCTGGGATGAAAAGAGGTATTAAGTTGTCTATGAAATACATATGTGGAGGAATTAACTATAATTGCCCTGTTTGAGTAGGATGTTTGTGAGGATCTAGACCAATGGGGCTCCGAGTCTCTGATTATAGATGATTGCCTTGGATGGTTCTGACATGTGTCTTGCATCGCTCAGAACCATGATCATGTTATTCATCTCTTATTTTTAGATACCTCGAAAGGCTTTAAAAAAAATTCCAAGCTGAATAGTAATTGGTAGTTGTAAAACAAAAGCAAAGGTAAAAAAATTGTAGTAATTCCTCTCGTCTGTCATATTGAATGACGACTATCGTTAAAAGTGCATTCGATGACGTCATAAAATACTAACTCTGCTATCAGATACTAATAGGTTAACTATAGGAAGTAGTGGTGTAGTACTAGTAATGTAAAGTCAAGTATTCTTACAATGCCATATATATTATATTTGCCAGTTTATATTTGCATTTTTCAGCGAAGAGCTAAAGGAGGTAATTTTCCTTCAATGTTGTTTTCTTTTTTGTAAAGCATAGTTTTTTTATTTTGTTAATTTCATAACTATCGGTATTCTTATATCTGTGGTGAAGTGTATATTATGTTGATAGTAATACACAGTATTTCTTTACATACTAACCAGGTTCATTAGCACGTATAACACTGTGATGATGTAAACGATGAAGAAGAGAGCGTACCATTTGGACTTGGCGTACGACGGCATCATCACGTCTGGGAAACTGGAATAAAGGAGACGAAAGGTAGTTAATTTGATAGTCTTATTATTCCTTATTTTCTAGTCTAATTAATCCGTATGATTACTGTTAGATATAACCTCGGAGAAGAAATATTTTCTCGGTCAACTTTAGCGTCGCTATTGGCATTGTTGGGGCATGGATTTGGCATTGGTGACAGGTTGCTAATCTAATGCTCAACTGATCTTTTGACGACCTCCGTGGCGCGATCGGTTAGACACCTGAACGCTAATCATGGGGTCCCGGGTTCGTTTCCCGGTGGTGGCAGAGTTAAAAACTACGCTTTTCTACTGCTTTCCAGTCTAGTCGTTGATTATATATGCTATATATGTATTTATCTATATATAATATGTATACATTTCTTAAATATACGTTGACTATACCCTTAACACAAGTCTTAAATGTACTTACCAAGGGGCTAGTTCAATTGGTGTAATAATGTCCAAATATTATTATTATTATTCCATTGAACGAGTACCATTAGTCGCCTTCTACAATAAGCCGGGAAGAAGATAAGAAGTCGGAACGTTGGAACAACTAGTTATAAAGCGATTGACATGTTGGAGTAGTGCGACATTTTAATAGGATGAATAAATCTGATTTATTTTAATATAAGTACGAGTCTTATTAGTGCTAATAGTAACTTTCGTGAAATCGGTATAAAACTAAACTTTTATAATGCTAATTCGGCGTAGTTCGGTCCTTCGTTTACAAGTGGGTACAATATTCAAACCTCGGAGCTAATTTTCATCAACATTTACGCTATAAAATACATTTACGAAATGTAGCGAATTCTACAGTGAGTGAAAACATCATGATGAAATCTTGTTCCAAGAACACGTAATGGCTAGTGCTTGTAAATGGCGACACGGCTTACCACCTGACATATTGAGTATTGTCTATACATGTAGTCAATACGTGGGTTCGAGATCATAGAATTACTACCTCCGCAATTGCGGAGATGGGCGTACCTCCAACTACCCCGCAAGAGTCGTGATCATAAACCCGATTTTTTAATAATTCTATTTACTTACTTGGCAGTGGTGAGCAAGACGAACATACTGACGAAGGAGTCCCCGATGGTGGTGAAGTGCGAGTTGTCCACGTGCTCCGAGAACAGGAAGAAGCCCAGCAGGGAGAAGGTGAGCACGAAGAACATCAGCAGGCCTGGAAGATACATATACTTCACGTTCTTTTATCCTTTTTAGGGTGGAGAGAACCTCGGAGTTTCATTTTTTCAGCTTGGCTATTGTAGGTAGTATAATTTACTGGATTGTGATGGCTATGCTATGGAATATAAACATTAGAATCCTTATAGAATATATATAGAATAGATTATAGCACTACAATTTTGCTACAATCTGTTAATAATAATCGACCTTCGTGATGCGAACGGTTAACCACCTTAACGGTCTCGGGTTTGATTCCCAGTGGAGGCAGAGTTAAGAACCACGCTTTTCTTCTGTTTTTCAGTCTGGTCGTTGATTATATATGCTATATATGTATTTATCTATATATAATAAATATATATTTCTTAAATATACGTTGAATAGTATCCTAATAGCAAGACTTAAATGAACTTATCAAGGGGCTAGTTTAATTGTCCCTTTTGTCCAATTTATTATTATTATTAAATAAAAACAATAAATAGCCCTTTATAACTCAAAAATATGTCTACAACATACCCAACATATCAATGATAGGAGGCAGCGACTGCAGTATCTGTCTAATGAACCTCCTAACCCCACCACAATGGCGTGTATCCACCAGGAATATGGGACGTAAAGCCCTCGACACACGGAAGTGGGAGGATTGACGACACAACACCGCTGCCGCCTCACACAGCATCAGCACCAGGGTTAAACCCTGAAAGGAAAAAGAGTTAGTGTAGTTGGTACGATCAAAATTAGAAGCGGCTGTAGCCGTGTGGGTAAGACCTCTGACTTCTTATGAGAAAGGTTCATAATTTACTTCTTATAAGAAAAAACATCTTATCGAATAAACAATAATTAATGTCTGTTCACGGCAAAATAGGACAACCTCTGTCTCGTCGGCAACTGACTGATTGCGAAAAAGTTGCATTGGATTCTACGTGTCAATATACATTATCCATCAGAGATATTCCTTACATACATATTCACGCCTTTACGTTCCTAATAGGATAGGCAGAGACTATCCATCGATCGATCCTAACAAATATCTCTTGCTTTACTCAAACCCATTATTAACCTTCTCATACATGCTTTTCTGTTCGTCCCACAACTTACACCCGTCTTTAGAAAATAGTCTCCAATTTTATCTGTATATGTTGTACGCGACCTACCCCGTCCAACTCATATAGACACATATACCAGAATTCGAATATCCCGCAATGTAAAATAGCAGTAATGAGTATGTTAAATAGCTGACCTTAATCATAGTTCTTTTATGCTTGAGAATGGTACCCCATCCGATCCATTTAAGCTTTAACTGCAGCTCTACTCCAATGACACACAGGGCCATTAGCTCTATTGTACCATGCACCCACACTGGAAACTGAAGCGTAATTATGTATCAATATGTTATGTACACCTAAGTATATTAGAACGAAAATTTTTCTAATTGTGATCAGTTATAGCTATTAAATTAAAATAAATTTACGTAATGCGTCGAATACTACGGTGAGGGAAAACATCGCAAGGAAACTTACCTGTTCTCCGAAAAAGGTAATAATTAGTGCTTGTGAATGGCTGTCACATTGAGTACTGACTATCTGGTCAACACGTGGGTTCAAGGTGGCCGTAGAATTACTACCTTCGTAATTGCGGAGATGGACACCTGAACCTCTGACTACCCCGCAAATTAATGGTCGTGAACGTGTTTGTCTTTTTTTATAGCTCATATGTCTTTAAGTGCCGTCCACAGCGAAAACTAGACTGAATAACTGTAACTTGAAACACACAATAAGAGTATATACACGTGTTATAATATAATGTATTTATTTGTGTACTTGTTACCGGTACTATACACCTCTTAGGTTATCAACAGTCACCTAGATGCTAATTATAATAATCTAGTTAAAAGCATTCTATTTATGTCCTTGGCTAGATCGGGACTAAATCTAAACGGTATTTACTCTCTAATCACTAATATTTCTTAAAACATGTATTTTATTACTCCCTAGTCTGCGACGTAAATAAAATGCTAATCAGAAGCATTTTTCCCGTAATGTCGTAGGAGATTGCTAAGTTGGATGAATGGAATGTTTTTCTACATGTTAATTTCCCCAAAAAATTTTATAAGAAGAAGTAATTACATAAATAACACATTGTACTATAGACTATTAACCCTCTAAATCAATGAAGACACCCTTAATACAGGGAATTTGGGAAACATGAATACATACAAGTATTTACGTATGTAAATAATATATACATAGTACTTTATAAGTTCCACTACTTACCCTCAAAACAGGCACAGCTGGATCCTCAGTGAAAGCGAGGAGTAAGAGCACCAGGGAAGCCAGGAGGTCCAGCCCATGGTACCAGGGGTTGTGGACTCTCAGGTAGGCTGGTAACTCTTCTGGCGAGGAGGGATGGGAGTCGAACTTCTCATTGTTTAAACCTTCCTGGAAAAACAGGTTGTTTTGGCTCATTAGAGACAGACATTTTAGTATGTATGGCAACAAGATCTATATAAATGTTATAGAAGGCATGACGATAAAGTGAGAGCAATATTGCGGATGCTAATAAAGTACAACAACATCGAAATCATCGGATCTATATCGCAGGTTAGGGATCGAGAAAAATCATGAAGTTAAAGGACGATACGTTAGCCGCATCAACGATGTTCCTAAATTTTCTTTGGAAACACTTTCTTTGGAACTTATCGTATTGCCCAAATCCCTTTGTGTAATCCTTAATCCTTCCTTATATTCTTATTACAAATCAATATACGAGTAATCTACATTGTATGAAACATTAGTAATAAGTACATATATACAAGGATACGTATCCCGTATTTCGTAACAATATAATAATTTAAGATAATGCCGATTGCACCTACCTCTAAATAGATAGCCGCTTCATGGTAGTTCATCTCCCAATGCTCTTCCTCCGAGAGATGGTCTCCCGAGTGCAAGGAAGACCGGCTGCCAAGGTCCAGCCCAGGGTCTCCGCCATCTGGAGAGGTCCTTGAGTCTGAAGAATGAGAATGAGATGAAATGAGACCGCGTCTCAGTAAACGTAGTGTGGGGCGCCCCCCGGCAAGGTGGAAAGACGACCTGCGCAGGTTGGCCGGCATCGAATGGATGCGAACGGTCACTGACAGGGAGAAGTGGCGACATTTGGGGAAGGCCTATGTCCAACAGTGGATTCAGACAGGATGATGATGATGATAGTTAATATACATTCATGTCCTGTGATTCCCTTTGGTGTGGACAGAACATTGGATACCATTAATACCCTGTCCATTAATAGTACGACATGCCGGGAAGAACGGTAGCTGGTTAGCTGTTTTACATCCCAGCTAGTACAGGACAGGATATAAATTGCCATAACGATAATGAATAATGTATTGTTGAGAGACCTGCGATTTTTATTTACTTTACAAAAAATATGGCCGAAACGTCGGGTAACAAAGGTAATAATACTTTGTTTATAAAATAAACGCGATAAGTTCTTCGGTTTTCTTGTAAAATGAATAATGTAGTTTTAAGAGTTAATTAAGTTAATCCCTATCGTGGTGTACAAAACATTAGAATCTTGGTCACTATTTAACATGAATATTGGGATTGTAATATCATATGGAACATTGGTGAGAGTTTTCTCGCCCATTGCCCAATAGATACCATTAACCCCTAGTCCTTTAGTCAGCTCGAATTAATGCTGCTGCCAGTTAATGTCTGTCTGTACAGCACAGGACTATTTGAATGTAGGCAAAATAAGAGTTAATTCATCAAGTTTTCTTGTCTTTAAATATATGTATTTATATATAGTTAATGCGATAAGTAATTTTACCTACATACAATTTTAAAATTAGATGCGGTTGGAGATTTACGATAAAAAATAATAATAAAAGAATATTTTTATTCTAAATAAGGGTTATCTAATGAAGGTTATATATGAGAAGGTTAGGGACGTACAAGTGTACATAATGAAGAAGAGGGTTCACAGAAGAGCATGTAAAAGAAGGTTAATGGGTGTAAGTGAAGCAAGATAGATTCTAGGTGGCGATCGATAGACTCTGCTTATTCCGGTAGGGACGACTTAGAGGCATATTTGTATGTAATACGGGTTAGTCAAAGATTTTCAATTAGGTACATATCTCAACAATGGCAATGGTAGAGTAAGTGAGGGCCTCAACAAACCTAATTTTCACAGAGTCAGCGCCCAAAGTATACCGTGTATAACCGTTGATTAAGTGTATCTATATCATCATAGCGATAGAAGCATAGTAGAAGTGTTATTGGACAATAGAATCGAGAATAAGGAGATGTAGAGGTTATGACAAGGGTTTTTTTGAACATGTTATGTATGATTGCAGCTTCACGAAAAGTGTATAAAATCGCATTTGTTTCTTACACAAAAGTGTAATTTCTACTATTACAAAATAAATGTGATCGCTTTTTATGATTCTAATTTCAAAAGGAAATTACCTACAAGTGAAGACCAAGAGTTAACCCAAACAAACAATAATACCAGTACCGGTTAATATTATGTGGTTATGTTAATAGTACCTACCAATTAACCTAGTAAAACGTAAAATCAAATCACTCGGCACATATTGTTTTAACACCAATATAAGTCTTTCAAAAGTTGACATCACTAGAACTAAATATCACTATTTTACTAACACAATTACTATTTATCCTATTCCGACAAAATTACTTTTTTTACACTAAATGTCGTTTGCTACACGCCTGTATTGAACTTTATCTATTCATACCTTAGCCTTAGAGCACAATTTTAGTGTCTTATCAAAAATTTGTTTTAATTACATTTCGGTGCAAGTATATTAGACATTGCCTATAGTATGTTTTACATTGGTTCTTGTTCTAACGTATGTTTTAGATTAAATCAATAGCATATACGTATTTTAATTAGGTTCCTTTAAGTTTCATATATCTAATAATCTAAATAAAATTCTGTTTACTAAAATAATATTCCAAATTAAAAAGCTCTCTAATTTTAAATTTTCCGTTTTATAATGAATATAAGCATACATCCATTATATATTTACCATATTATACATACGCTCTTATTACGTAGAGAACGAACCAATGATACGTTTTACCTTGAATATCAGTTTGAACGTGGGATGGTATTACCAAATGACGGGAAGCAAATTTTCGACATCACATTTATTTTGTCACACAGCCAAACTAAAACTGAAATCAGACATAGACTTAAAGATACCTCTTTAACTGCATGGTAAACGAGATTTGATAATTTAAAACTTAGAATGTAATGCTTCTAAACGGGCTATAATTTATTTGAATGTGATTCTGAAATTATAGCAACTAATTACAGGGCTATCACACAAATATTTTATTGCAATTGATGTCCGGGAAGTCTACCAACATACCCTGATTTGGAACCCTTTTGCTACAATAACATATTCAAGTCATATTCTCTAGTTTGTAAATTTTATCAGTTTTGTATTGTGTATGTTTTTCTGGCTGTAAGCAGACGTTTTTATTATTAATATCAACGTGCCTTTTTTCTTGCAAGCAAGTGTACTCGTTAATTACTCATGACGTGTCCTACATCCGTATCACTGAGATGACACACTATCTGAGCACTGCAGAGGAACTCTTTCGTTTACATAACGCAAATACCTTTTATTACTACAATTTAGAACATTGCGATGATTCCCACGCTAATTATGATGCTACGATTTATAGTAATAGTAGTTATACATGAACCCATACTATGAATTGACCAGAATAAGCGTATGAATAGTTTCAAACAAATAAAATGTACGATGGGACGCAGGTGACAACGTTTTTAGACTCTAAGCATAATTTCACGCATGATTTTCATTATTCTAATCAGATATTTTATAAAAGCTAAAGAAAAATATTATTCTGCTGATTTTGTAAATTGAATTGAGTACATCGTAAGAAAAACGTAAGAAAAAAGAATAGGATAGCGGTTTATAACGACTTTGCAATAACTCTCATGTCGTTATGTACTATATCACTATACACACGTAAATAAGGGATGACTATACATTAAATACTAATATTACTTGAATTTAAACTTGAAACAAACAAATAAACATTAAGAAGCGTGAATATACATATATACTTGTATGTAACTCTAAAAGTTGTATATACATAAACGTCCTCAATAATTATATCGCTTCATTGCAGAAACAAACGTAGGTAGTTCTTATACAATTCGTATAAGCATATCCATATTAGTGTTCCACTAACTGCGCTACTACTAATCATGCCAGTGACCTTCTAATCTTGACATTCATGCAACGTCATATATAAACATTTACTGCATTGTTTAGGCATAGTACGACTGGCTACCTCTTCCGGTGACCGCGTGACTGATATGGGATTAGTAGTGGTCGTTGACGAATATGTTTTAGAGTACATTGTGGATATATACTTACAGTTATAAATGTGGTTGTAATGGTTTGGTAGTTAGTAGGTGTAATATACTTTATTAAATTTATCCTATAATATACTTTAGTATTTCGTTAAAATTGAAATAGTTTATAAGAATAAATATAAAATTTATTTAGAAGAGACTTTCTTTGGTAATTTTATGGGTGTTAAGTTGACCTATATAAGCAATATTCTAAAATTTTGACATATATGTTACCAACTATAGGGACGGACTAAATATGACTAAAGATTCGTAACACTTATTATTTTAGTAGGTACATAATCCTTTCGGGCATGATTGTATACGTGTGTACGGCAACTATTCTTAACTACATACACTAACGCAAGAACTTTTGCAGTGTATTCAAAGGTTGGCGTGTGATGTGTCCTTTCTTTCATAATTAGGTAATAAGTTTACTAAACCAGGCTACAAAGTATGACAACTTATAAGCAGAAAATTGCAATGATACCTACAACCCCCATTTTATATACCATGTGCATACATACTTGATAAGAAAGATAAGACTTACGACCTAACAATGAGTTTAGAACACACTCAAGGTAAACCCTGATGAACTTAGTTACCACAATCATGAGTTTGCCTTTTCGAAGTAATTGCTCAACAGCCAGCGTGTGACAGGATTTAAATCTAGATGTAACTACACTTGAATTTTAATAGATGCCGCATTGAATTGGTTTCAAACCGGCTATGTTGAGAAATCATTACGAATACACGGGGACACGGTCCTTCATAATATCATTTTCTAAACGATTGTTAATTTTTAAAGCTGAAGTTTTCTTGTAGCTTTATTATTCAATTTGTAATAGTGAAAATAGTGTCAGCAAAGTTACAATAACTATTACGGGAATGGAATTAATTTCGAAATACTTTACTTCAAGTAATCAACGTTAGGGAAAACATATGATATAACCTTCCTAGTTCTCGGAATAGATAATAATCCATGTATGTACCAGGTAACATGACTTTTAACTCCTATTACGTTGGTTTGTAAGGATTTTGTAAAAAGTTGGATGTCAAGTGAATAAAGAGCAATTACAACTATACTTTCTTTGGTGATATCCCAATATCTACTCCGACAATAATTACAATGTTAAAGAAAATATACGATTCAAGTTAAATTCAGACTAAAGATAATTTAGTAAGCTAATTAAGGTATGACACACATTTCTCTAGTAATTGCCGTATCGGGGACATCAATAAACCTTTGTGAAAATGGCGGTACAAGGTCGTACACTCGTATTGTTCCCATTCTAAGTTACATTTTAGCAATACATACACTGCAATATGATTGCAAGTTTGTAAATATCGACCGCGAGTACATTGTACTAATCACAGTCCCTGATTTACATTACATTTCTAACATCACCTAGCGTTTTTTATTGCTCCTAAATAGCCAAAATTGAACAGATATCAATTAAATAAGTAGTGATTAAGCCGTTCTTATACGATCAAACTTTTATCTCGATATTTTTATAACACACACTGTAATAATACTCTGGTATACCGCGAATAGACACGTGATTTTCAACAATAATTACATCGATAACTCATATACTTAAAAAAAACTTAGTTATCCATAGATACGCATAGAAAACTTACAAGACTGCACCTTGTCCCAATAATCCTTAACTTCCTTATAAAACCTCTTCGCCATACTATTAACTACCACTGCACTGTTTTAGTCACATAAGAAATCATACATTCTATTCAATTT
>JAMBLF010001850.1:0-31635 GCA_030578115.1 Leucoptera coffeella
ATAGTGAAGAACAGAAGAGCATGTATGAGAAGATTAATAGGTGTAGAAAAGCAAGAGAGATTTGTCAGGATCGTTCCAGGTGGCGATCGATAGTCTCTACCTATCCCGTTGGGGACGTAGAGGCGTGAATATGTGTATGGTAACATGTGAGTAAGTTGAAATGTAGATAGAATACTAACTAGCTGTCTTTCTTGAAGGGTTAAGAATATACTATTAAAGTATTTACGTAATGGCGGAATATAAAGGAGATACAACAAGAATTAGTTAATAATATTTCATATTTATGCAATCACAATTCTGTTAGAACTGTTAAAGTTATTGAAAGTATAATTATCTCTGAATATTATCTAAATACGTGTATAAACATAATTCTAATTCGAAATATGCATATGAAAACAAGCAATCTAATAAATTTCTACGGAATACCATTGTATGAATATCGAACGGCCAGTGTTGCTACAAATAGTTAATTACCCGTGCATACATGCAAATTTGGTCAGTGATACCAGCGTAATTTAAATTGGATATCCCTTTAAAATGATGCAATAATAATTCCTATTTGCTTTTGATCGGAATAATCCCTTTGAATTTTGCTCTGTTTAATATTGATCCTATTTTAATAGATTTCCAGCAAGGCTCTATTCAAAATGTTATTACGGCCGTGTAGACCAATGCCTATTATTATGGCAATTTATATCCATTGTTTATTTTGAAAGGGTGTCAATGTTTATTATCATTAATGATTATATCTCCATGGATAATGTATAATAATTTAATAAAATAACATTGAAATCTATTAGTTAGGTGTACCTATAACCGCCGAGAGTGTATGAGAAGATGTATGAATGTCAATGAAGCGAAAATGGTCTGTCAGGATCGAGACAAATGGGGATCCGTGATCTCTGCCTACCCCTCTACAGGGAATCAGGCAGGCGTGATGAGTATGTATGTAGGTATGAATTCAATTAACTTCGTAGTTTTAAGAAAGAATAAGAATGTAACATTACATTCATTTTATGTCTTAACGGGTTCGAGGTGGCCATAGAATTACGATCTCCGGTATTGCGGATACGCTAACCTTAACTGCTGAACCTAACAAACGCTTTAACGAACATAAACCCTTGTAGGGTAGCTACAAGGGTTTATGTTCGTGAAAGCATTTGTCTCTGTTCCAGTGTTAACCAGGTAGTCAGTACTTAATGAAACAGGTGGTAACCCTCGCCACCTTATACAAATACTGCGAAGGTAGTAATTCTATGACCACTTCGAACCCACATGTTGACCAGATAGTCAGTACTCAATGTGACAGACAAGCCATGTCATCATACACAAGCACTAACTATTACCTCTTCGGACAAATAAGTATGTTTCCTCACGATGTATTCTACATATATTGCTTACATAGTAAAACATAAATACATATACATTCACTTCCTTCAATCCCGTTTGGAATAAACAGAACCTCGGAGATTTAGTTTCACCTAGCTCACTTGTATATACAAGTAAAACACATACATATACATAACACCTGTCTCCTTGTACAGGAGTAGGCAGAGATACGATAATCATATGTATTTATTTATTACACTTACGTATAGATAGGCATGCGGTCCCCAGTCTTGAACCAGAGCATCATTGCGACTCGGGAGCTTGCAGAGAGGTCGCAGGGCAGTGAGGTAGCCTGACCGGGCGCCGACCACACTTGGATCGTGGCTGCAAATAATAAAAAGATAATCTTTATAGCTGCTAGTTTTCTTATTAACGTATACATACATTCACGTTTCTTATTCCCTTTCGGGGTGGACAGAATCTCGGATATATAATCTGTTGTAGGAAAACTTCTTGGTGAACGTGGATTAAATTTAGTATTAAGAGATTCGCGATTTATACTCATGATTAATAACTAACGGGACATCGGGTTAATAAATGTAACTTTATTATATGAAAACATACGCGATAAGTCCCGTTAGTTATTAATCATGGATTAATTTTATAGTAAAGATATGTATTACTTTTAATGCCTTTAGAACAGACAAGCCATAAAAACTTAAAACTACGCTATCAATTAGACATAATTATTCACTTTAAGTTTTTTGGAATGATGATATTGTCATTTACTCGATTATAAAATAAACAGTATAAGATGATTGAGATTCCGTCCATACTGAATGTGATTGAAAGACTTAAGTATATGTGAGTACTAACAACATTAGAATTACTTAACAATCGTCACAATTTCCACAAAACATAGTACAGATGTCGCTTGTCACATTTCGCTCCATTGTTTCAATTCTTCTGATTCAAAGCCTTTGTTGAATTCAAAGGCGGCGGCCATAATTAAATATTTCCTTCGCTTTGTTATTTTATTTATTTATTTCCCTCCGCCTTTGTTTAATTGAAATTCGGTTTTTCCTCTCTTATCGAGGATTTTGGGCAATGGTTCACTTTCAAAGACTTTGTTTAGACTTTGGATGAAAAGAAAACCGCTTTGACGTTGTTGTGCCGCGAATACATTTGTGGATAAAGAATTGGGAAACGCTACGAGACTCTTATTTCCTTGTGGGGTAAACAGACGGACATTTATTTGTTAAAGTATTTATATATTCGGTAATAATACATTTAATATTGCAATATATTGTCAAATTACCGCTTATTTATGAAATAAATGGTGTAGTTTGGAACCTTTAAAGACTACTACAAAATCTCATTCCATATTTTGCGATATCGTAACAAACGACTAAAATATTACGGTTTACTAATCTCAAAGGTATTAAGAAAGTAACCTACTCCGATTTTACTTACAATAACATCACAACTATAAAATATTCTAAAAGCAACCGATAATGTTTTATCTGCCTCTAAACTGCAAAAAACGTAGTGTTCTCAAAATTCTACCTACCCGTAAAGGAATCTAAAGCCACATTATATCTATCTACATAAATATACTAAACAACCAACAGTAAAAAGTCAACTGGGAACGCGATAAATAAAACCAGTTATCTTTCAACATCGAACAATGTTGTTCAACGATGAAACAGCATTCGGCATAAGTACGGCGCGATTTATTGCCCCCAGACACGAAAGACAAATAGTCTGCGCAATTGCAGGGCCCACACCTGTATTTAGCCATATCTGCTATCAGGGACTGGCGTAAAGGATATACTGATATCACGGAGTTTATTGTGAAGGTAGAAAAGGTATAAATGTAATGACGTAGATTTGCTACATAATAACTAAAAAGTTTTTATACTATATAAGGACATACATATGTCATCATTAAAAACATAACATAATAAACGTGGCGTTCAGCCCAATAAGACATAAGGCAGTCAGATATTATTATCATCTGAATGGTGACGTTAGAAGTACATACAACCGTCATGTGGGTATTAGGAGGTGTATGAGTGTCAATGAAGCGAAAGTGGTTTCTCAGGATCGGGACAGATGGGGCTCCGTCGTCACTGCCTACCCCTGTACAGGGAATCAGGCGTGATATGTATGTAATACACGTTTAACGACTTTTGTATACATAATCCATTTTTTATGACGGGATAGTCTGAGGCTTTGATGCCTATCTCCGAAATTTCAAAGGCAAGTTAGGTATGAGTCACACAAAGCCCGCGTTTCACTAGATAGACAGTACCCAACCTTATAGGTAGTGATCGTATCGTATTTATTACCTATACCGAGGAATAACCAGGATTCCTCACATTGTTTCCCCTCACCTACAACCTGTTCGCTAGAGACAATTCCTTTGCTTTTTGCTGGACCTCAAGAGGCGTGGTTTACTTAAGAAAGTCAGAGGGAGCTCCATTCTCAAAAATCAGGGATGAGACTGATCTCAAGCGGTTGCATGACCTAAACTGACTGACACGGTCAATTGGAGTGTGGCATCTAGCTGGTGATTTGTGTGCCTTAGTTTTAAGTTTTATTTTTAGTTCTATTACACTAAGTTATTTGTATGTTTTTGACAGTGCCTTCATGTTTCTGATAGTTTCAGTCGTTTATATGTACCAATTATTTATATCACTTTATTTATGTTTAATAAGCTCATTTGTATACATTTCATTTACGCCATTTAATTTTATTTTCTGTGTATATCGAATTGATATAATGTTGTATTTTCATGCGTTTGGAGTATTGCTTGTTTGTTCTCATCTATCAATAACGTTGTTTTTCTATGACTTTTCTAACTGTTATACAAAATTTAGTACTTTTCTGTACATTTGTTTGGATAAGTGTTTGTCTCATTTTAAAGTTCGATGCCTGTAGTATCATAACCGAAATCGACGAGGTTTTCATACCTTCTTCGACTTTAGGTAGCGTCGAAGATTGTCGCCTATTTCTGCCAACATGTCCTGGTATAAGAGTGTTGACTCAGAATATAAGAAGTATAGGTCATGTGTCGCGTATGAGTGACTTTTTGGTTCTCTTGGGAAGGATTGGGGTTGACTTTGACATTATTATTCTTACGGAATGTTGGCTGGCAGGCTGTCCTATCATACCATGTGTTAAAGGTTATTACAGTGTTAGTACGCAATTAAACAGGTATCAGAATGATGGAGTCGTGGTATACATTAGAGATGATTTGCTCTTCACTGTGAATGAGGTCGACTCGACCAGCTGCAATGCCATTGTTTTGAAATCTAAAGACATTGTAATTCTTGCTATTTATCGCCACCACGCTTTCGATAGGGATTTCAGCTCAAGGCAAGGTAGTTTTGACAACTTTTTTGTGTTTTTGGATGGGGTTTTGGCTGAGTACAAAGGAATTCCAAATTTCGCTTTGATTGGAGACATAAACATTAATATAATGCCCTGTGTTAGAGACTCCAACACGGAAAAGTATTTAAATATGCTAGCTTTCTATGGTTTAATTTGTTGCCATAGTCTTGTTACTAGAGTGGCTTCGGATTCATGTTTAGATCATGTATTTGTGCGCTCAAGGTCATCGGTATCTACTGTTGTTATTGACACTTCTATCACTGATCATAGGCCAGTTGTATTTCATCTTCAGCAGTGTGAGTCCAATTATCAGTATCCTAAATTTTCCAAAAAAATTGATTTTCAGAATGTTGGAACGCTATTAAAAGCTACTGACTTCAGTCCTATTTTTGAATCTGATGATCCGGATTTATGTACAGATTTTCTTATTTCCAAACTTCAAAACGTTATCAGCAATAGCTCTAAAGAGGTGAAAGTTTCTGGTCGAAAAATTGTCTTGAAGCCATGGATGACACCGGGTCTACTCAGATGTCAAAGGAATAAGGACTGTCTCCACGCAAAATATAAAAGAAACCCTGATAATGAAATAGCTAAAACCACATATCATAGATACAAATCTTATTATTTCAATCTTATCAAGCAAACAAAAAGGCAGTATGATAGAGATAGGATTGATAAGGCAGGAAAAAATCAAAAACTCTTGTGGGAGGCCATCAAATCTATTACGGGAGCAAATCTTAAATCGAGTCATAGTCATTTACTTTTGAGTGAAGCAGTCGACAGTAATACCACTATCAATAATATTAATCAACATTTAGTTAATGTTGGAAAAACTTTAGCTGAAAATATTTCGGATGGTTGTTTTGATTCCTTCGGCAAAGCATACTTATCAAAGTTAAGAGTTAATCCTCTGCAGAGAAGCTGTGACTCTTTTGTAATGTTGGACACTGACAGTTCAGAAATTGAATCTCTTATTAACGAACTAAAAATTGAGTGCTCTTGTGGTTGGGATCTAGTTTCAAATAAAGTCTTAAAACTTGCTAAGCCTATAATTACACCTATTTTAGTTCATATTTTTAACAATTGTCTCAAACAAGGTATTTTTCCTCAGTCTCTTAAAAGAGCTGTGGTTACATTGATACACAAGGCTGGTGCTAAGGATAGTGTTCATAACTATCGTCCAATATCTCTCCTCCCGGCGATATCCAAAATTTTAGAGAAGATTTTAAACAAAAGGCTTACTTCTTTTATTGAACGTAATGACATTCTTTCTAATAACCAGTTTGGCTTTAGAAATGGCAAGTCGACAGCAGAAGCTGTTCATCATGTGACATCTTTTGTTGCCCGTGAATTGGATAATAAAAATAAGGTGCTGGCTATATTCTTGGATCTTTCTAAGGCCTTTGACACTGTTTTCATACCACTTTTGTTGTATAAACTTGAAACCATTGGTATTCGTGGCAAGGCTCTAGAACTCTTTTCAGATTATCTTACAAACCGTACCCAATGTGTCAAAATTAATCAGCATCAAAGTCTTGATTTAAATATTCAATATGGTGTCCCTCAGGGTAGTATTCTAGGTCCTAAATTGTTCCTATTATACATGAATGATTTACTATCCTTATCTTTACCTCAATCAGTCAACATTATTTCTTATGCTGATGACACGGCACTTTTGTTTAGTGGTTCAAGCTGGCAGGACACTTTTCGTACAGCACAAGAGAGCTTTGATTTGGTGTGTTATTGGTTGAATCAGAACCTACTTACGCTAAATATAAACAAAACCAAGTATATACCTTTCTCTATACGGAACTCTACTCAGCCAGGCAGTGACATGAGATTGAAGGTCCACTCATCTGTTTGTAGGAACCAACTGACATGTCAGCAGTGCCCACATATTGAGAGATGTGATGTTGTCAAATACCTCGGTGTATTTATTGATGGCAATTTGAACTTTCAGCATCAAATCTATAGCCTTTGTGGAAGGGTAAGATCTCTCATATGTGTTTTTAAGAAGTTACGTGATGTCATGAACCAAAAAGTTCTTAAGAATGTTTATCTCGCACTCTGCCAAGGCCTTTTGACATACTGCATCACTTCTTGGGGCGGCATACATAAGACTACAATGTTAAGAATAGAGAGAGCTCAAAGAGCTTTGTTAAAGGTAATTTTTAGGAAGCCATTCCGTTTCCCTACCGTATCTCTGTATGGGTTTTGTGGCTTGCTTACTGTGCGTCAGTTGTTCGTTTTGGAATCAACTCTTTTTCAGCATCAGTTTGCGTATAAATGTGCAAATGTTTCTAAGCGAAGGATTGATTTAGTTTGCTATAGAGAAACATTTAACACGATGTTTTGCACTCATCATAGTATCTATCTTTCTCCAATGCTGTATAATTCTATAAGTAAAATTTTTAAAATGTATAACTTGAATAAATATGAATGTAAGAAAAAACTGTTAAAATGGCTTCTTTCATTATCTTATGATGAAACTGAGAGATTTTTGAGGCCATTTATATAGTTTTATGAATTTAAAATGCCTTTTGTGGCTTGCAATGAGAAAAGCTGTTCCATAGTTAGGCGATGTGTCACTTGTGTATTGTATAATAAGTTTAATTTTATAGTATTTTCAGTTCCCAATATATTGTAAATCAAACTGTTCATAATCTGGGTTGAGCTAACCCACCCTAAGTCACAGGGCTATGCCCTTTATTAGGGGGTTCGCTGTATGTACACTAGATTTAAGTTTTTACTGAATAAACGTTTTTCACCGTTAGCGACTGTAAATCATGTACGGAACTGAAAAGCTCTTGTTTTCTTCTCTTATTGGGTCATGCCAGAGCCGTAATGCGAATCTAGGATTTATAATAATATATCTAATGTATAATTAACAATTATAGCATAATAAAATAATGTACGAGTATTAAACTTCTTGATCAAAGAAAAAAAAATGTATACATCTATCTTCATTCCTGTACGCTGTACTCGTAATAAACAACTAAAATAATATACGCCAATGCGTCACTTAAAACCTATATCAATCCCATGCATATAATATCGTAAAGCTCTGTCCACCCCAAAAGGGATAGAGGGACTCAGTTTCTCTGAACAAATTACAATTTCATGGTGGATGCACTATAAAGACACGCTCTTATGATTATGCTAATGCGGTCCCTTTGAGGCCAAGGGTATATGGCTCCAAAATACTCTTACTACCCTGAGGAATTATGTGTATATCCTTAAAAATTCAAAAGGCTACACTTACGACCTTTTTATTCTATTCTGTGTGAGATTTAAATATAAAATTGCTACTCGTATAAAATCGAGAATATTTTAAAACAAATACATATTAATGACAATCTAATTAAGTTGATGCAATCACCATTGTCATCAATAATCAATGATACATTCATGTTCCCATTATAGTTTGGAATATTAATAAAACAGTGTGCTTTTCTCGGGTCATCAGAAACTGTGAAACATGTAGGTTTCTTAAAACATAGCATAAGCTTGACGACTTGTGTATACACACTCCCTTTTTTATTGTGGCGGGGTGATCGGAGGCTTGAGTGCCCATCTTAGAAATTTCGAATGCATGTTAGGTAGGGTCACTCTAAGCCCGCGTTTCATTTTGGAAACTTATTTATCAGTACTTGCTTGAATCATCATATGACTGTTTGACGAGTGGACTTTCCAAAAACATATCGTTTACTCAAGTACAAAATTCACGTCAAAATTCCAAATTCCAAGTTGGTAGACGAATAGACACGGCTTACCAGCTGTCACATTGAGTACTGACTACCTGGTCAACACGTGGGTTCATAGCCATAAAACTACTACCTCCTCAATTGAATGGACACACAAACCTCTAACTACGCCGCAAGAGTTAATGGTGGTAGAAGTATAACCTAACCTATCTTTGTTTATACAGACAAACAGATAGCATCAAAATATCCGTAATTACAATACCAAATGAGTGTTGCTATTCGGGAAGCACAGACTTCATCAAATGAAAATTAAATATATGCAGTGCACCGCATAGTTAATGAAGCCACACTACTCGCTTAAATATTCACTGGCATTAGTTGGGTTATTGTGGTCACACTCAAACAACAAATACACACTCTGCAATTATTATAACTTACTCTACAATATGTATACGCAAGATGCAAGCCTCTGGCTACCCCAAAAGGATTATAGTCATACGCAAACTATATAGAGTTCCTGATTATAGACTATCCTGAAGAATTGGTTAGTTTCACTACCAATCATATAATTAAACAATTGTTATTAATATCATTTTGGGAACATTATTCTCAAGGCGGGTTTACCTAGTGTGAAGAATATAAGAGCATGTATGAGAAGCTTAATGAGTGTGTAAGGATCCTTCCAGGTAACGATCGATAGTCCCCGCCTATTCCCCTAGGGACGTAGAGGCGTGAATATATGTAACTATGTCATTAATATGAATGATATAATCGTCATCAATGTTTGAAGAAACAGTTCCCATGCCTTTGAATGCTTCACATAGTTATATGTCTTTCCTCATTCCTTTCAATCAATGCTTTACTAAGAAAAGACTCGTCACTACTTGCTAATATCATTTCATTCACAATAACGCTTATCAAGATAACCACCAGATTTTAAAGACCCTTGTAATGGAACAAAATCTATAGAGCGCAGTTTTGTTTAAGCTGGTTATGTAACGGTTAAAGTGCTTGATTAAGGACAATTAGTCTTAATAGGGTTGTATGAGATTATCTGAAAGATATCCTTTGCTTCAATAAGTGTTTGTTTGTACACATATTGAACCAATCTCGAATGTTTTAGGAATTATTCAAAGAACTAGATAGGTTACGTTAGAAGTACTAACTCGGGTTGTAGTGTACTTATGTCCTATATACATATAAGAGTATAGATTTCAATGATGAGATGTATCGTGATGATTAGAAAATGAGGGATTCGTAATTTCTGCCTACCGGTTAGTAGGAAAACGGACAAGAAGTTTAAGAATGTATATTATTGTCTTCAAACACCACATACCTCATTGAATACTGACAATATGGTATTGAAATGTGGGAAATGCTTAAAGTATTCAAAGATATGAAGTCATACTAACACTTCCCTATCTCTTCCTTTCAATAACTATAAATGGCACGTCTAGTATAGGACATAAAAATAATGCTAACTTGCTGCCATTCTTTCCAGTATGTCTTAGAAGGAGATTAAGGGAATTGAGGTCAATGGAATCTGTTGGTTATTGGGCTAGCAACCTGTCAGCAGATTCATATAACAATACAACCCCAATATTGGTGCTAATAAGTGCCCACAGAGATGTTTTAATCTCTCCAATGTTATGTCTGCGCCGAAAGGGATTAAAGGACGTGGATATATATGTACATATGTGTATATTTGTATATATAACTGTTCTCTGTTTCTATAGATCAATATAACAGCGTACCTATCTGCATTTTATTAACCCTTTATAGGACATAATTACATTCCTCGTTAAATTCAGATGAATTCCCATCTCACACTCTGTATATCCAATTAAATGACCAAAAAGAATGGGTTGATTCTACTATTTGTAACCATTTAATATATTGGACGCTTTTGTACATTATTTCTCTTAAACTCTCTTGAACGATATACGTACATCGTATTTATATTTTAAGATGGGAGTATCGTCTTTACATTAGATTTTACTGTTCAAAATTTAAGTTAGTTTACGTAATATTTAAATGCTGAAATATGAATGTAGATATTGACATTAAAATGGTCTGGTACACGTAATTTATAAACAAACTATCTTAGTATTAAATATATAATTAATAAATTTTAGTGGCTGGTGAAACCAACTAACCTTTTAGTGGTTGGACGTGTGTTCGAGGTGGCCATAGAATTACTACTTTCGCAATCACGGAGATGGACACCTGAACCTCTGACTACTCCGCAAGGTTTAACGGTCGTGAACTCGTTTATCTTTTGTTTTATATGGTTGGATGTATCATGGCTTTGCAAAACAATTTAAATCAAAAAAAAATATTGAACTACTCAATTCAATGCAAATCCAACACAGAATCCGGTTAAAAACCCCATAGCAACGCCATTCCATTACGATTTGATTTAAATTCCAATTTCGGTTGGGGACGTCAATGGCATAGCAACCCAATATAATTGGCAGGCCTCTTCACAACTATGAGAGGGATGGTGCAGCCAATCGCCGAAGAATATGCATGAGCATCGATCCTGCAGATGAGTCAAAAACGTGGGTACACGTAACGATAAATATATGCTTGCAAACGTATGAAATTTCCAAACAGAATATTAAAAATGGTCAAAGAGGAGTCGTTCCTTTTAAACTGAGGTTTAATTAGAGATGTAACAAATAATTATAGGTGTTGAAAAATTTACCAAATAAAATGAAAACTCTGTATAGTGTTATTTAATCTCTAAGCATAGGATATACATATGTAGAATTATAAACTACGATATCTTTCATTTTTATGGAGGATGTTGTAGCAAATATGTCGTAGGGGATTGATAACAATACACAGTATCCCTAAATTCAACACATCTTTATCCAAAACTAAGACTAATTAGAATAATCGAATGTATCGTTACTCAGAATTCATTTAAATACTTTGGAGACTACACCGTATATAATATCTACTTATGTTTGATTATAAAGTAAACACATATGTTTGTATATATATGCAGTCAATACATATAGTTATACGCACAAGTATTGAAAAAAAAGTGTAAAACAAAATCAGTGCTGTCGCGAAGCCCAAACAAAAGGCCTGAACAGTGGAACAAAATGGAGGGTTGTGCAGGCAGTCATTCAATTGCATTTCATTTGAATTCCAATCCCCGGGTAGATATCATTCCCCAATGTAATTGGTGGGCACTCGAAAACTATGGGAGTGGGCGATTAATTGCCTATATTAGGAGTCTGGGTACTTGAGAGAACTGACTTTTTTATGGACGAAACTTTGAAACAATTAACGAATTGAGGTCAAAAATACTAATTACATTAGTTGTCTTTTCTATAGGTACGTTATAATAACTGAAAGATGAACAGTCAGATAAACGCTATATTGAAAAAAGGTGTCGTTAGGTGTTTCTATAACCGCCGAGTGTGTATGAGAAGATGTATGAGTGTCAATGAAGCGAAAGTGGTCTGTCAGGATCGGGACAAATGGGGATCCGTGATCTCTGCCTACTCTTCTACAGGGAATCAGGCATGATTATGAAAGATCAAAAGCTTAGTACTATAGTAGATTAGGTTAATAGCACTAAAATTTGTGTTTTTTGCATTTTAGTTAGTCCTTAGCTGAAGACTAATGTGGTACAGTTTGAGAAATAAAAATATGTCTATTTTGTTTACCTCTTTAAATATGTTGTCAGTAAGTTAGTACTTTCATGTTTATTATTTATGTTAGTGTATATGTAAGTATATAACGGCAGTATATTACCAAAATCAATTATAACTGTATATCAGAATATTAATTATTAATGCCGAGTGTGTATGAGAAGATGTATGAGTTTAAATGAAGTGAAGGTGGTCTGTCATGATCGGGACAAATGGGAATCCGTGATCTCTGTCTACCGCTATACAGGGAATCAGGCGTGATGTGTATGTAATTGTTACTTACTAACAAGAAATGGTAGTAGTATTCTATTCAGGATCCTAAGAGAATAAAGTCTTTTTATAAATAGGCAGTTTATTCAAAATAAATCTCTATTAACAAAGTAATTCCCTGAAAGGCTTTGAATATAAATGTGCGATATCAAAACTAATTCTTTGAAAATGGATGAATTCATCGAGTGAGGCGCCGATGTTTAATATTGCGAAATTAATATCATGGTCCAACCTTGATTCTACTAAAAGCTATGAAATATAGTGATATGCGGATCTTAGAAAGACATAATAACGTAAAAACCATTTTGAATTTTCAAGCTGTTATACGGATCTTCGGTTCGTTCTAGTTGATGATCCAAATATAATCCCAAAGCAAACATATTTAGCCAATTTGGCATCACAACTGACTAAATATTCAGCCGAAAATAATTATTTGTATTTTCAACTTTCACTGAGCTGCTGACTTTGTTGATGCACCATAGACGACTAAAAATATATACATATTATTCATAGATAAATACATATATAGCATATATAATCAACGCGCAGACTGGAAAGCAGTAGAAAAGCGTAGTTCTTAACTCTGCCTCCACTGGGAATCGAACCCGGGACCTCACGATTAGCGTTCCGGTGGCTAACCGATCGCGCCACGGAGGTCGTCAATTATAATTGAGTACTAGTGGAGTATACTAAGGCAGTACCTTTGACTGCATGAAGGTTATCATTTTCAACACAAGTATTTGTATATGTACAATCAATGCTAAACGTGCAGTCCCAGTATTTTTTTATAAGGTTTAAGTTTATAAGGACAAAAGACTTCATTTCGAAGCACGCGAACGTATAATGGCCATGACAATGCATAGTATTGTCTTTTGTTTTTAAAAACTTAAACCTTCTAAAAAGTTACTGGGACTGCACTTTAAGCGTTGACTGTATATATGCTATATGTATAGTTAGCAGTAAATTTATTTCTTTAATTTTTTTATAACAACTAATTGATACCCAGCATTTAGTAGAACCAAGGTTTTCCATCTCGCTAGAAATATCGTAATATCCGCCTCACCCCGTGTCATACTTTTGAGTCGCAGCTGAATTTCCCTCCGAATCAATCAGCGGGTTACGACCATTTAATAACGGGATGAACCTTGCTGATCGGGGACTGTAGAAAGCGTAATTAATTGCATTTCTTATCGGCCAATGTTGTGTAAGGAACTTGGGAAGGTTGGAAGTAATTTTCAGTTGTCATTGTTTTTGAGATGCAAGATTGTTTTTTGTTTTTTAGGGAATAACCTTACAGTTAGTTTTAACTCCTATCCACTTCTGTTAATTCATAAAATTAACGTCTTTCTTTGTGTCAGGTTGCTAGAGATTAGGTTTGAAATTGGTGTAGTATCATGTTAATTTTTGTTAAGTTGATTAAAAATTCAAACGGATTCCTTTTACCTTCAATCCCATAATCGCCTGATATAATATCAAAGTAGAAGTTATGTTCCATGTCTCTTACAACATACATCCATTAATATATTTACGAGAAGAAAGGCAGCTGGAACCTTTTTGTAAATCCCAAAGCAGCAGGATTACTAGTCCCTTGCTAAACGTATGTGTTTCTTACAAAACACATTAAAGCAACTCGTCATATTATGATGATTAAAACAAAGATTTGAAGCAGATGTGGCTCTTTGATGAACTTTTTATTGCTTTCGATGTACACATACACATTCTATTGTTATAGTTTGTTGGGCAATAGTAGTCGTTACTAATCATGCCATGGTTGTAAAAAGATATGTAAGGAGAACTTTGGGGTATGAGGAGGTGTATGAGTGTCAATGAAGCGAAAGTGGTTTGTCAGAATTGGGGCAGATGGGTATTATTATTACTTATCCAATACAAGCTTACAAGACAGTACGTTTGATCGTAGCGGTACTGGGGGTGACTAGAACTATAAAGACAATGAGATACTGACAAAAATATTCAACTTTAATGCCAAAAGTGACCGAAGAATTATTTTATGAGTTCTAACCGTTTCGCAGCACAAAAAAATAAACAATTATATATTGCATTTTAATTTTGACACTTTGAAATGAAATGAAAATCTTTTAATTCAAAATAAGGACAATAAAATCACTTATGAACGTCAAAAAAAATATTTTTCATAAAAAATATGTCATTAACATAAAACTCACTCTTCGTTGCTGGAATTGACTATAGTTTTAAGTTACCTTTACAATAGAAAAAAGCTGATCCTACTTCCCTTTCACCTCTTAGACCATCAAAGATTACTATTATGTATGTAATCCTAAATATTCTAGTTTTTTCTTGTACCTTGTTTTTCGTCCCTTGAACAAATATTTGTCCCTTTCAAAGAGCTCTGATTGAAGGCTTCATTGTTGTTTTTCTCTCTGAAAGCCTTTAGGTTTTATTAGAGCTTTTACGAGACCTGTACTGGTGCGGATTTGGGATTGAAAAAAATGGAGTCAGCTGATTTCTTCTTTAATCCTTGGATATGATTTCTTAGATAGTTTTATTGCCTTAATTTACATAAACAGATATTAGACTTGTTTCAAGCATGTTTATCTAATCAGGGGTAAGTAGATATCAAGGTACTGTATCTTTTTCAATTCTAAAATTCCACAATACATTAATTAACACCGATAGTATGGACTAATTCTAATAACACCTTAATTTACATACATACATACACATCACGCCTGATTCCCTGTAGAGGGGAGGGCAAAGATTACGGATCCCCATATATGTCCTAAACGCCCGGCCCCTACGTAAACACCCTTCCACTTCACTCACATATATTCCTTTTGTCAATCTGCTATCATTCATCCGCATAACATGTCCCAACCATCGAAGCATGCCCTTTTCAATCTTAGTCTCTACATCTTCTTTCAAACCGCAACCTTCCCTTATGACACTATTTTTAATTCTATCATTTAATGTCACTCCTAGCATGCTTCTTAGTGACCACATTTCAATTATGTCACAATTTAAATCATTTTTACCTCAATCACGCGATTAACTACCTAAACTCTACCCCTCTTTTCAATGATTACAAGCGTGACTATACCGCAGTTAACGTTGTAGCCAGTAATGCAATCTGGGCAGTTGACAAAGAGCCAGCTTTCAGAGGTTCACTCAAAGAGCTCAAAGCTTAAGATCAGATTATCTGGATGTATTTTCCTCTTATTATTTCCTTCCTTTATGGCATTTTCCATCCATTCTGCGAAATGGCAATTTGTGGGAATATGCTCCTACATCCCTTTTGCAGTGCAGGGAACTTTGGAAATGATATCTAGCGTATTGGTATTATTGATAATGAATTAGTGTAGTTAATCATGTACATACAATACATCATGCTTGTATCTATAGAGGGGAGCCAGAGATGACATATAGTCATTATCATTATTAAGTACGATGGATTCTTTCTATTTGTCAATATTTTTAGTGTTTATAAAAGTAAATGTATATGCACTGTAACATATATACGTAACGACCGTTCCTTTAGGCGTATTTAGAGAACACAGATTTGGAATTTTCCAATCGTAGAACCGAAGACCGTTGGAGAAAAGTGGTTCTCGAATGGCGGCCGCGTCTCGGTAAACGTAGTGTAAGACGCCCACCTGCCAGATGGACCAATGACATGAAAAAGGTCTCTGGTAGTGGTTGGCTGAGAGCCTCGAGTGATCGTGTTTTGTGGCGTACTCTTGGGGAGGCCTACGTCCAGCAGTGGACTGATATAGGCTGATTGATTGATTGATCTAAAGACTTTCGTTGCATTATCATCTATTTACCTCCTTTCACACACTTGGTACTTCATATAATAACTTGTATCGACACCTTTTTATTTAATATCGCCTATGAGTATACGAAATTATATCTCAAGTACTTTAAAAGTCACTATTTTTCTATATTATCTACAAATGAAATGAAATGCTTTTTATTCAATATGAGGATTATAAAATCACGTATTAAATGTCAAAAACAAAAATTCCACCGGAAAAGTTGTCATTACAATTAAGTAGTTAATTTAAAAAATATATATTAAATCTAAATAAACTAATGGTATTTCGTAAAGCAAAATCCTGCAGAGAAGAAATGCCAAGAAACTCTGCAGACATATTTCAATACAATACAAATGACAAACAAACGCGTTCACGACCATTAACCCTTGCGTGAAAGTCCGAGGTTCAGGTGTCCATTTCCGTAATTGCGAAGGTAGTAATTCTATGGACACCTCGAACCCATGTGTTGACCAAATAGTCAGTACTCAATGTGACAGGTGGCAAGCCATGTCGCCATTTATAAGCACTTTTACCTGTTTGGGCAACAGGTAGGTTTCCTTACGATGTTTTCCCTCACCATAGTAGGTATTCTATGTATCTTTTATGTATTTTAATATACATATATCTTGTCTAACTATAAATAATAAAGCAATAAATACTAATTTAGCTTAACCAAATACTAGATTGAGTGCCTCAATAGACCAACGGATGTGGGTTTCCGAAATTAAATTTGTGTTTGTCCACATTTGATGACGTACTTTTCTATTCTCTCGTAGTTTGGGACGTAAATAGAATGGTAACTAGCTACCTTTCTATTCGGTATATCACCAAGTTAAAACATGAAGTATGAAAGATTCTGTCAAATTCATTCGCAGCTGATCTAATGGGCGCTTATTAAGTAATGACATATATTCACGTTGTTACCCATTTCGGGGTGGACAGAATCTTACAGTAATATCACATTGGTCAATCAACATTACTTTGTGTTTTGATTAGAATTGTTTTATAGGAAACATTAGTTTTATATATCTAGTAAACATAATATGGCTTCAGGGTGCCCTTAGAACGACTAAATAGTCAGTTTCAGTAACGAACCTATGAGCCTTTGAATATAGCTAGGCTATATGCAACCATATTTTTATCTATTTATTCTTACGACTAGACGCTAGCCCATTACCTAATAGATTTCCTCAACAGATAGTAACATATCTTAATATAATATATATCCTTGGTCAGTATTACTATTGTTTTGTCCTTCATAAGGACAAGTTACTAACTAAGAAGGCAAGGTTATGCCAGCTGGTTACAGCATACAAATCCTAGGCTAGCACTATGGTCCTCGTGATCTCGAAGAATGGCGTTGGACCACATCTATCAAAGGTGCTGACACGGCGAATGAGGATTTCATTTTCGCCTAATGGACCGAGCGGGGATGGTATTGGTGGGCCAGAAGAGTAGATGTGTGAGATGTTGAGTAAAATGGATCGTGATGTTAGTAGATAGTTAATTAGATTAAAAAAAATTAAAAAAGATAACTCATTTTAATTATTTTGTAAAAATAGAGCATGATCTTCTATGGTGCATGGTTTGGGCATGTTATGAGGATGAATGTAAGTTTACAAAAGGAATATATGTGAGTGCAATGGAAGGGTGGTTAAGTAGGGGCCGGTCCAATAAGACATATGACAGTCAGATAGACGCTACATTGAAATATGATGTCGTTAGAAGTAACTATAAGCGCCGAGTGAGTATGAGAAGATGTATGAGTGTAAATGAAGCGAAAGTGATTTGTCAGGATCGGGACAGATATGATCCCTGACCTTTGCCTACTTTTTACAGACAAACGGACGTGATGTGTATCTACGTCCTATGTAATAAATTGTCTCATTAGATTTAAAAACTAATAAATATTAAGAATTATTTCAAATCAGGTTGGTACAGAAAAAGGGTTGTGTAATAGGAACTCGTAGTATTTGTTACATAGAACTATATTATTAATAAACAATGAAACTACTCTCCTAAGACAAATTTTATAACGTATTAAAATAAAATTCCAATGCTCGTTCAATCCTCGTTCAATTTCAAGACTCAGGTATAAATCGGAGTGATCCTTCTTCACAACCACCTTGCGGTATCACTCACCATTACGCTCATCAATTCTCTTTGGGGTGATTAGGAGTGAACTAATGTGTTTCTATTTGTTTTAAGAGGGAATAATGGGCTACACCTTTCTAAGAATTTAGACACATCTTGTTGCTGATTGCTACGGACCAAATCTTTCACCACTTCAATACATATAATCTATAACCGCCGAGAGTGTATGAGAAGATGTATGAGTGTCAACGAAAGTGGTCTGTCAGGATCGGGACATATGCGGATCCGTGATCTCTGCCTACCCCTCTACAGGTATTCAGGCGTGATGTGTATGTATAATAAATACATACACACATGTATACATTCCTTTTTTTAATACATACGTTCGTTAATTCCCTTCTACATTGACATAATCTTGGGTATGTAAAACTAACAAATACTTATACGTACCTTTAGTAAAACTATAAGGATTGTGATAGTATCAAATGCAATACATAGTGTGAATAACAGAAGAGCATGTATGAGAAGGTTAATAGGTGTGAGTGAAGCAAGAGATTTGTCAGGATCGTTCCAGGTGGCGATCGATAGTTTCTGCCTCCCGTTGGGCATGTAGAGGCATGAATATATTTATGTATGTTTGTTAATATGCAATTTAAAAACAACAACAACCTTTATGTGTTTTGCGATGGATAATGTATTCACAACCTGTCACATCAGGTACTCGTCATCAAGTTAAACATAACTCTTAATGGTCACATACCATATAGTTACCCAAGCCACTGGTTACCCTCAAAGGGTTGTGAAACGTATGTAGTACATATAAGTACAATTCTCGTGCATACTCGTTCACCTGACTTCCACGATTCAAAACAAGAAATCAAAGATGTCTTCGTAGCCAAACATCCCAGTTTATTCTAGGCCTACGGAGCCGATTCTGCTGCACCTGGTTGCAGTGTAAGTACAGTTCAAGTGCAGTGAGTATCCTGTCAGTTAAAACTATGCAGGCATAACGTAGTTTGGGACGCCCCCTGCTAGATAGACTGATGACCTGAAAAAGGTCGCTGGTAGTGGTTGGCTGAGGGCCACGAGTGATCGTGTTTTGTGGCGTACGCTTGGGGAGGCCTACGTCCAGCAGTGGAATGACGTAGGCTGATTGATTGATTGAGGCATATTCATATATACTAATGTTTCAGCATCTAGAGTAGTGGAACAATGAAAAAAATAAAGTGAGGAGAAAAATATCGTGACATTTAGCTAGAAGTTATTTAAAGCTAAAATATTTTACTATTATCATTATGGTACACATAAATAACAATTAATATATGTTTACCTGCGTTTGGTATAAATTACGACTATATTATGTAATTTTGTTGCAAAAGGATAAACATAAATGTCTATAATCCAAAAAAAAAGTTAACCAGGATCCCAACAATTGTAATATAAGATCTCTACCTGCCAACATATAAACAAACCGACCTAACCTTCACACATGCACATGTCAAATCAGCATACAACTAGGTACAATAACACAGTGACTTAATTATACGGATAGGAGAATCAGCATCGAGATTCGTTTGGCCCGTAGCCAAGTATGAAATTGTGAAGAAATCGTCCGGATCTGTGAGGACTTATATATGAATGCAAGCGCCACACGTAACAGGCTACATTATGAGTAGAGATCAGGGGTTTTGGTACGAGAATCGGAGTTTTTGTATTAGACAAAGAGAAGATATTGTTTTAAAAAGAAAATTGATGAATACATCATATATACATGAATATCACGCCCGATTCCCTGTAGAGGGGTAGGCAGAGATCACGGATCCCTATTTGTCCCGATCCTGACAGACCATTAACGCTTCATTGGCACTCATATACACTCGGTGGTTATATGTACTTCTAACGGCACCCTTTTTAAATATGGCTTCTATCTGACTGTCATATGTCTTATTATGTCGGCAGCTACATAACCATCCTTCCACTTTACTCACATATATTCCTGTTGTCGATCTACTATCAATCATCCTCATGACATGTCCAAGCCATCAAAGCATGCCCTTATATACAATAAATAATAAAAATACAATAAAAAATTATTTCATTAAAAGACATATCATGATATAATCAAAGAATGATAGAGTTTTTTATGTGTACGCTCAAATCATCGTCACATAACAATCCCTGATTTATGCTGATACTTAACAGTCACAATTGTGCTGTCTAACAGGTATTCAAAGGTTTAAAATTCCTGTTTTTTAACCAAAAAACTCAAAGTAAGATAATACAGAGGTAAATATATATTTCAATCTAAAAGACACAAAAGTCTCTTATATTTTCCTCAGTCCATGTATAACTGTCCATCTCATAAATAAATATAAGTAAATGTCTTATTAACTTCTAAATCCGCCTTCAGGGCACAATCACCGAGTACCATTTCACCATCAATCAAAGATTACAAGCTTTACATGCCTCTCCAATCATTGCAAAATATATCATATTTCGTCCCCCTAAAGTGCAATTTCACTTAACTCTGGGTTTTATATGGAAAAAAGGAACAGTGTGCCGCGTGGCGACGACCGTGGACAAAATTAGTTTTCGTAATAAAAAGCAAAAGAGGGACCACGTGTGTGGCCAGAAGTTCCTTTGAGCGGCACACTGTGCGAAAAAGTTGGTTAACATCGCCCTCGGAATATGTTAAATTTACTTGCGACGGAATTTCACGGAAATACAGCCTTTTTAACCCTATGTACTTTTGAGATACATACTCATATATTGCTTATATGAAAACATTGTGAAGAAGACTAGTGCAAAATACATACAAGCAAAAGGTTGAAGGTTTAAGCAACACGATAATAATAGTTCAAGTTAATCTCCTATCGTC
The DNA here is from genome assembly GCA_030578115.1 of Leucoptera coffeella. Taxonomy (NCBI): domain Eukaryota; kingdom Metazoa; phylum Arthropoda; class Insecta; order Lepidoptera; family Lyonetiidae; genus Leucoptera; species Leucoptera coffeella. The sequence goes on from JAMBLF010001850.1 coordinate 21,131, forward strand.
GATTCGCGTAACATAATTAAACATGCACTTTTCATTCGATTAACTTACATAAACATACATAATATCACACATATACATCCTTTTAAATATAATACCTTTGTCTTTGTAAATCTTTCATAGAGCATCCTAATAACAAATTCATTTAAATAACATAAGCGAAATTGATTTGGAACAAAGTGTGATGTGGGAGCACCTTTGACTGCGTCAAGAATTTTATATTGTTGTTTATTTTTGTTCTCTGCCTACCCTTCTACAGGGAATTTGTTATGAAGTGTATTTATGTTGTTTATGTAAATGTTATATACATTTATATTACGCATTGAATAAAGGTAACCTTAGAAGTACATATAACCATCGAGTGTGTATGAGAAGATGCAAGAGTGTCATGAAGCGAAAGTGGTCTGTCAGGATCGAGATTGATGGGAATCCGTGATCTGCCTACCCCTCAACAGGGAATCAGGCGTGATGTGTATGTATGTATGTATGTATTACGCATTGTTTTTTTTTTTGTTAATTTTTTTTAAACAAAAGATACACGTTTACCTACACATCTGCATGGATATCATAGCACGTGTATATGTAGAGCACCTTAACTTTTGAAGTTCGCCCCTTCTTGTCATGTTGTATCAATCATCAGTCCATCTAATTATGGCTAATCATTAGTGATGGCCCATCGGGGATTTAAGAGATTCCTTTTAACTTTGTGTCAATTAACAGAACGAATGTGTATGGTGAGGCTATTTTGGGACATGATGGCGTCATGGTTGTGCTCTTGTTTATACTTTGTTTGGGGGAGGGATAGCGGTTTCAAATGAGGTGACAAAGGAGTAACATATTAATCAAGAAATGTTATACAAGTTTTAAAAATATTCATTACTATAAAGCCAAAGTGGGAGGTAGAGTTGGACGAGGTAGGACATGTAGAACATAAACAGATCAAATTGAAGACATTCTTTTCAAATGGACGTACTTTGGCATTTAGGTACAGTTACTGACTATTATCTCAACGGATAATTAGGTTTCGTGGCAATATTTCCTTCACGGCATTATTAACTTAGTACATTTTCATATCATATTTATTTATTACATCAGCACCTTTATTAAACAATTAAAATGCAAAATAAACTCTTTAACGACCATAATCTCTTGCGAGGTATTCAGAAGATTGCAAATCCATCCCTGGAAGCTACCTGAATGTAGAGCTACCTACAAAGACTGTAATTGAGACACTCAAGCTTCTAACTACCCCATACGGGACGATATATACTAAGATATCTAGGATAATATGTTGGCATTGTACCGATAACCTTATTCCATCGCATTCTCCAATGTTTTCATGGTATCCGTTCCATGAGGAAGCTGCTGTCAAGCATGACACCGTCCACAAATAGAACATTGAAAACATCATACATTGAAATGTAATATTTAGGAAACTGAGACTGTATGAAAATGTCAATACATACATATGTATTTAATAAGTATATATGTTCTACAACATTGACGAATCTTTTTGTGGGAAGTGTTGGTTATGACATAAATTAGTTTAAAAATATGATATTAAAAATATTTTTGCCTTATATTAGCTATTTTATTATAATATTAGTTATATAATAATAATTTAATTCGACGTAGCTCAGTTGTTTGGGGCTTGACTCTGTATCAGTGGGTACAGGGTTCACGTCCCGCTTGAGTTTGTGTTGTTCAATGGATTTCTATGTACATTTTCGTAATAAAACCAAAATTACGAAATGTGTTGAATACTACGGTGAGGGAAAACATCGTGAGGAAACCTACCTGTTCGCCGAACAGGAAATAGTCAGTGCTTGTAAATGGTGACATGGCTTACCACCTGTCAGATTGAGTACTGACTATCTGGTCAACAGAATATTGCCTGCGAAATTAAATGTATTCATTTAATGTATTTGTTTTTTATAACAATGACCATTGCCTCTTCTGCGATATTTCCTGTCTTATCATATAAATGATAAGAACTTTAGTAAATTTCGGAACCTTATACAGCAAAATTCTCCAAAACTTCACAGTTTAAATAATAACAAAAGCACAAAATAATGCGACAACATTATTTCATTTCAGCAAGCTCGAAACTTTACACAAAACGAAACATAGATGTCGCCACACAAGCTTTCGCAACCCAACTTTGAAAACACAAAGAAAACAAGGGAACAAAAATCAAAAACAGCTGAAAGTTTGAACCGTGAAAGTGCAGGGAGGGTTGGCAGAGTGCCAGATGCCGGATTCGGGATAAATCGGGAAGACAGGCGAAGCCCAAGGATGCTCCAACCGGATATTGATAATAGGGCGATGGAATGGCGACCTGAATGAATATGTTAAGTTTGATTGTTTAGATTAATTAGTATATACCTAACAAAAGTAGTGCAACATGTCAATGTTCTTGAAATGGTAGACCTGAGTTAAATTGAACTGTGAAGAACAAATCTTGGAAATGAAGGAATATTTTTTGTATAAAAAATAAAAACAAACATGACGGCTAGCTAAATTACAGAAAGTTATATTAAAGTAACAGAAAAGGATACGACAGTAATCAAACAATTCTTTTATGCAGTTTCACATTTGGTTTATTATTCATTTATAAATTAATGATTTATTACGAGTCGAGCGCTTATTAACAATTTAAACTCTATCTGACATTTTTAAATATATCGACATAGGATCTGTTACAGTTATTTATTTATTCACATCTTGTTCAACTTTCAAATCCCAACCTTTGACTACCGCAGGAATAAAAGTCTATCTATTTAAATAAGATAACTATATAGAATAATATCTATGTTTTGTGTTATTATTCAAACTAGGTAATAAACAGTACTCAATAAATACCTAAGTAAACCCTGGGATTTAGCATAAACCTTTTACAACTGCGCCAGTGAAAAGAAACAAGGAAAAACAAACATGAAAGGCCATTTCGCATACAGAACGCGATTGAACCAGCCACAAATCCCATACAAGACCTTCGTTTGGAAAGCAATAACAGTAATCCAACATTATCTTGTAAAATACGTTTCAAAGCGGTTGCCTAGGAACCTAATAAACTATCTTAATGGCTTTAGCTGCATGTATGCTTTAAAACTGTTTGTATGTTTGCGTTTATTTTCAAAACTATATTATTATTAGCTATTATTTTAATACATATTTATAGTTTATTTAACGTAGGTCAATCATATACACAATTAATTAAGGTTAATATTTAGTAAATAGTTTAAAAGTCATAAAATAAAGCATAAAGAAAACTGCAGTAGAGAGTCCGATGTAATCCTATTGAATTTAACAGAAGGATACTTTAATCAGGGTTTATGTGATTTGCTCTGTTCTTCTCTTCTGGGACTTAAATAGAATAAGAGAAACTTATAATAGCGAATATGTGTCCTGTGCTAGCCTGGGACGTAAAAAGAATGCTAACTAGCTGTCGTTCTTCCCGGCATATCGGAGGAGGCGACAAAAGGACACGGGGTAAATGTAATGTATTGGGCTATGGGCTAGCAACCTGTTCCCAATGTTCCATTATGGCATCACAATCCCAATATTCATGTTAAAAGTGACTAGGAGATATTATAACTCCGAAGTTCTGTCCATCACGAAAGGGATTAAAAGACGTGAATGTGTATGTATATGGATGTAAAGTCTACTCATATATCTTTTATGTAACCATGGCAAGATTAGTAACTACTCCTGTTGTTGTGAATGTAAATGTTTGTTTAATATCGTCGAAATTGAGTAAGGATTTCAGGTTCAAAATGCTTCTTTAAATTAATAACGTTGCGGGAAACCTACTTATTATCTATACAGGTAATAGTCAGTTACCAATTGGCTGTGAACTCTCCATCTATCATGGTACCAACTGGCCATCTAGTGGTATGTGCCCTTACTAATCATTCAAGCTACTGACTACCCCTATAACCTTACAAAAACGTATGTAAATATTAATTTGAAGAACCTAATAACTCTTTTCGTAACCAATATCATGGCACACGTCGATGGAACTGCAAACGCCCTGCCATCCGTACAATTTGGATGGGAGCCAGAAATTTCGTGAAATTGGGTCGTGAGTGACACTTTCTATCTGTTCTAGCCGACAAATACGTGTGAGCTACTCACGCGGCAACGGTCGGGTGAAGGACACGACACGACACGACATGATGGGTGGATTAATTTAGTGCATAGATGCAAACTTAAAACAATTGTTATGTAAATGCTCTCTACTTTGCATTTGAAATATTACTAAACAAAATAACTTCGTTTCAACATAACATTTAATATAATATATGATTAAGGATTGAATTTAAATGTGGTAGTTGAAATTAGACATTAATTTTTTTGCTAGGAAGGCTTTAAATGTAAGTTCCGAAACTATAATATATATGTTTTGTATAGTATATTTTCTGAACCTATATTTAAAACTGTACTATACATGTGATATTAAACTTTACACGTTCAAAATTGCTTCACATGTTATAAAAAATCATTAACAATGAACTTTAGGTACTAAAAACCTATGAAACTTTACACCTTATAATATAATAATTCATACTATCCTCTAATATAATATAATTAATATACCACAACTAACATTCCAACCACCCAACACGTTGCATCGTGAGTAGACCAAAGTTTTGCTTGAAAGCCCTGTTTTTTATTTGTTAATCCGGGCGGGTGGATGCACCGAAAAGTCAAATGAATTCGGTCCCGGGTTCAATCGCATCTGGGATTTCGCCTAAAGCGTTTAGAGTATCATGGAGGTTTCAATCTTCCACGGGACCTCTTTGGTGGGCGAATTGAAAGACCTTTTTTGTTTAGACTCTTTTCGTTTCCATATTGGAATGAAATGGGATATGTAGTTCTGTATCTAATAATGTAAACTGTAACTAGCAATTTGAGGTTTATTTTATGTATGGAGGAAAATTATTAAAAAATAGACATTATCGGTAATATTATATAATTTTCCGCCATATTACCTTTATTTTTGGTGATTGAGGTAATCCAGGAATAAGCGTGATCTTGTACAACTTGGTAGTAAAAAGGTAAATATTTTTAATTAGAATAAACTATTTAACAACTCACTTTGAACAAAAGCTACTACAACGTATAATATCTACTTTTTGTTTTACAAGATTATTCAATAAAAATGGTGTACGTATTGTGAAGAGCATGTATAAAAAAGTTAATATGGGTGAGTTAGATTTATCAAAATCGTTCCAAGTTGCGATCAATAGTCTCTGCCCATCCCATTGGAGACATAAAGGCTTGAATCTATGTATGTATTCTCGCAATTTAAGTCTATATATAGCCATTAACTAGCCATGCTTTTATAACTAGTTGCATTAACTAACACTCAAACTGTGAATAGGAAATGACTATCGGAAATTGCTCTCAATTAAACGCGCCATTAATTGGATAAGCACTAACTTGTTCTGGACTTAGAATGTAGGCTTAGTACTTACAGACTTTGTATTTATAGACCTAAAATACATTTGGTAGTAATTTGATGTGTACGTTAGTGATGCTAGAAGTTCCTATAACTGCCGAGTGTATGTGAGGAGGTGTATCAATGAAGGGAAAGTGGTTTGTCAGGTTCGGGACAAATGGGGATCCGTGATCTCTGTCTAGCCGTCTACAGAGAAACGGGTGTGGTGTGTATGTATGTGATGTGAGGTGTGTAGTATTGTATTGTAAGAATATAGCTTAGTTGGGTTTAAATGATTAATAAAAGACAAATACTTTCACGACCTCTACCTCTTTTAAGGCGGTAAACAGAGGTTTAGTTGACCACCTCCCATATTGCTAAGATCTAAGGACCAAAGCCACGTGTTGACTAGATAGACAGTACTCAATATAACAGGTGGTAAGCCTTGTCGCCATGAACAAGCACTGACTGTTACCTGTTCCGAGGGATAGGTAGATTGATATGGTTGAACATAGCAAATACAAATACTGTACATTATAAATTAAAATATACATTTATGCAACTTAAACAACACATTTTTTGTACGGTGCAAGACATAGTAAAACAAGAAGCGTTGTCTTCTAGGTCACATTCAACACCTTACGGGTGACAGACACTTCCTATCACGTTAAATGCTGACCATCTGGTAAAAAGTAGGGCTGATGAATAAATCTGACTTTTTATCTAAATATACACTGTCCTGCAAGGAATACTGTTCTTGAACTATATTCATAGTGTTGTATGACGACCTTCGTGGCGCAATCGGTTAAGCATCTGAACGCTAATCGTGAGGTCCCGGGTTCAATTTCCTGTTCAGAGTTAAGAACTGCGCTTTTCTTCTGCTTTCCAGTCTGGTTGTTGATTATATATGCTGTATATGTATCGACCTACACGTAATATGTATATATTTCTTAAATATACGTTGACTAGTACCCTTAACACAAGTCTTAAATGAACTTACCTAGTTCTAATGGCTATATAGGCTAGTTCAATTGGTGTAATATTGTCTTTAATTTATTGGTAATTAAATTAATGTTCAGTATTTAAGCCACGCTTAACCTAACCTGCATTAACTTACCTGCATCCCCGACCTCGTAACTGCCCTTAAGCAGCATCAGAAACACCAACAAGAAAACCGTCATTCTAACTGCTGTCATTTTCACTATCAATCTCACTATTCACTGCAAACTCCACTTTAACACAGAGACATACGTTCGTAAATGCATTGGCTTGGGCGTCTGTTAGGACGTTCCGAAAGTGGGATGGTTGGGCTATATCGGGACACATGAATTCCTTTTTTTAGTCCCATGCGAATCCAATATTCCATTGAGTGTATTTTTAAAGTTCTTTCATCTAGATTGTCCATTTGTAGCTCTTTGTAGATCTGAAACAAATGAAAAGTGCATTTTGAAGTCTCTTTTTGTGACGATCATGTAAACAAGTTCACGACTTTTAATGCTGTTAGGGTGGTCAGAGGTTGTTTTTATAGCGATATATGAGCAAGTTCACCAGATAGCTAATATTGTATGATGTAATGCAACTGTGAGTCAATTATAGGTACTGATTTATTTCTTCAATATAAATATAATATAATAAAATATAAGTATAAATAAGTCATAAATATATAATAGTTTTTATTTTTACTCATATTATATTTATCCAGAATAATACGCAGGTTTATTATTAACGTATTACATGTGAATACGTTGATAAAATTCGTATGACATGTGCTATGTGATCAGCTATGTAAGGCTCTCAGTTATTTAGCAATGACAATCCTACGATATCATACATACACACAAATCACTCCCGTTTCCATACAAATAATTAGCCATATATCACGGATGCTAATTTCCCTACTTCACTACATATTGTATAGCACAAGTCCTATACAACTTTCAAATTTACTTCTAACTTCACTCTGCCGTATTCGTACATTGTAATTGTATGTTTAAATATATTCATCGGTTCATAAACCTTGTCATAGAGGCTAAAAATATTCCCTTTTAACGGATATTGTATTCAACTTGGCAGGGCTACAAATATGTTTCATTCAATGCTAACTTTGAATGAAAGGAAATCGTTTATGATTATGTACAAAAATTAATATCAATAATGGTTATTTAAATCAATGAAATATCAACAAAAACAGACAAATAAATGTTATACTTATATTAAATATGGAATTTAAATCGTGAATGATAGCACGGTTTACTGAATTAATTAAATACACAAAGATCATAAAAAGTCAGCAAGTGGCAATAGTACGGAATAGTCAAAAGATTCAAGTTACACCTTCGACTATTCAGCGATTCTATACTAATTTATGGATATTTGGAAATAAAAAAATTATCGGATAGGTAATGCTGAATATGTCTGCTGTATGACGACAACTGATTACATACATACACCTGCATACATCACTCCCGTTTTCCTGTAGTGGGGTTGGCAGAGATCACGAAACCTCATCTATCTAGATCCTGACAAACCGATTCCGCTTCATTGACAATCATACACCTCTTCAAACACACTCGGTGGTTATAGGTACTTCTAACATCACCTTTTCTCAATATGGCATCTGAGCTCCCTAACAATTATTTCGTAACCATGGCAACCACTTTATCTACAATTAAAACAAGATCTAAGCCTTATGTTTGATCTCTCATAAAATAGCTGTCAATCCGCCTTAGGGCATATCAAATAAGATTAAACGTATCGGATGAAGTGGCATAAATGTAATTGCGAATTATATGCGGCTTGTCTCAAAGTGTGAGAGGTCTATTACATATATTCACGCTTCTATTTTCCTAACAGGATAGGGGCAGACTCAATTGCCACGTTGAACGATCCTGACAAATCTCTCTAGCATCTTCTGTCATCTGTTCTTCATATTTATTGCTATTACATACTTAGATTACTTATGAACATAATTCTTTATATGGTAGTCATGATTTTCCATATTACCGCAAACAAAAAAAAACAAAGATATATAGATAATATATTATCTTTTTTTAATGAAGACTTATCTAACACCGAATACCCAAGAAATAGGAATCCGTGATCTCTGCTTGCCTTTTTAAGGTGACGGTCGTAACGTATATGTATTTATGAATGTAAAACTAGTCACTTAACAAGAAGACAGCTAGTTACATACATACACATCACGACCTTATCCCTATAGAGGAGTAGGCAGAGATAACGAATCCCCATGTCGCCCGATCCTGACAAACCACTTCCACTTCATTGACACTCATACTCCTCCTCATACACACTCGGCGGTTATAAGTACTTCTCACGGCACTATTTTACAATATAATGCTGGTCACATTGTATCATAGTCCCCAACTAGCAAACAATATTTAATGTTAAATATGTTCAAGACACAAACTCACACGCGGTATTCAGACATACGTAACCCAAGCTGTTGAAACGTCGGTTCCGTATTTCATTTGTTAATTCATGCAAATGGACCCTAAGAGAATTCTCTAGGGGAAGCATGGAAAGAATAAACAAATTCACGACCATTAACCCTTGCGGGGTAGTCAGAGGTTCAGGTAACCATTCGCAATTGCGAAGGTTGTAACTCTATGGCTTTTTTGAACCCACGTGTTGACTAGATAGTCAGTACTCAAAGTGGCAGGTGGTAAGCCATGTCGCTATTTACAAGGACTAACTATTACCTGTTCGGGGAACGGGTAGGTTTCCTCACGATGTACTTTTTGAATGAGTATGAGTCCTAATATATCTGTGACTAACGAAGCCGACAGACTTCATCCTGTCATAACGATTTGTAATGTTGCAGTGTTTTGTTCCTACGTATTTTATAGTCCGTCACCCTGGTGATAGAGCGTTGTGAAAAAAAATAATTAAATGAAACATATAGAAGGATTTAAAAGTAAGTAATCTCTTTATTGTTAATCATGTGAATCATAATTATTTACAGAAGAAAGTTTTATTATCATTCTAGTGCTTTGTGATATACGATGTTTTTTGTTTGATTACTTGGCGCATAGACAAACAAATCTGATGGTTTTCTAACACGGGTAATATCAAAAAGGTAACAGAATTCTATCTATATTCTTATATTTATTTCGCACTGTAAAATTCCTATAATAAGCATAGTTTTACATATGTAAATTGACAATACAGTATATTATTATGTATATTGAAAGCAATTTAAATGGCGAATAGCTTTTCGTGATATGTCTGTTAATGCCCCAATAAAAGAAACATAGCGTATATAAAATATTTTACGATTAAGCCCGCTTTAAACTACCAATGAAATGCAATGATAGTACCTAGCCATAGTATAAACAATTATTTTATGCTACGACATAACATACATACACATCACACCTTATTCCCTGTATAGGTAGGCAGAGATCATAGATCCCCATTTGTCTCGATCCTCAATACTTTCGCTTCATTGACACTCATACACACTCGGCGGTTATAGGTACTTCTAAATCGTTTTAAATTGTATGCCACTTGGTAAAATGTGAATGAAACAAAAACACAACATCTGCCCATGTACTACATTTCCAGCAATAAATGATATATTACTATTATCATCACGATATCTAAGCGGTTACGTAGGGGCTGGCCCAATAAGACATACGACAGTCAGATAGACGCCATATTGAAATAGGGCGACGTTAGAAGTACCTATAACCGTCGAGTGTGTATGAGTGTAAATGAAGCGAAAGTGGTCTGTCAGGATCGGGACAAATTGGGTCCGTGATCTCTGCCTACCCCTCTACATGAAATCTGACGTGATGTGTATGTATGTACTATTCATAATTTTTCTTACGCACTTGCTAGTCATTGTCATCGTTACACCTTCTCACACACACTCGGTGGTTATAGGTACTTCTAACGCCACCCTTTTTCAATACGGCGTCTATCTGACTGTCGTATTTCTTATTAGGTCAGCTCCCACGTAACCGCTTAGATATCGTGATGATAATAGTAATATATCATTAATTACTGTAGATGCGGTATACCTAACATATATTTTTGTTAAGCA
>JAMBLF010001851.1:0-32781 GCA_030578115.1 Leucoptera coffeella
AAAATGACTTAAGTATACAGAATTAACAGCGATATATTGACTTTATACACACAGCAAAAAGTTTTAAAATCCTTTGAAAAATGGAGCGGTGAGGCGGGGGAGTATGTTATGTCATTAACGCGTAATTGAAAGAGAATTTTAGAGTGAAAAATCACTGTCCTGTAAAATTAGGTTTGTTGCATAAGTGCGAGTTTGGTCCCGAAGGTGCGATATGTATTTATCTATGTATAATAAGTACATATTTCTTAAATATACGTTGACTAGTACCCGTAACACAAGTCTTAAATGAACTTACCAAGGGCCTCGTTCAATTGGTGTAATAATATTCAAATATTATTATTATATATTATATTATATAGTCCAAGGTTCATTATTAGTCACACTTTCATGACTTTTAAGCTTTGAAAAGAATAAGGTAACTAAAGACCTAGGGTTAAAAGGAATCTATTGGACAACAGCCTAGCAACCAGCCATAAATGTTCCATATGACATCACAATACATGCGAAAAACTTGACCTTGGAGATATTATCCATAACAAGTGCATCAGTATATCGTTTTTACGCCTGGAAGAACCGATAAAGAAAAAATCGTAACTTTTGATACAAGACAAAAAACTGTTTTTTTAAATATTTTAGGATGCAGATTTTTGTTTGAACGATACATAGCGGAAAAGCTATGTTCGTATTCTTTTGAGATATTATAAAATGGGTTTCACAGGCATGACGGGCGTAGCAACAAAGCTTTCATAGTGAAGAAGATAATTTTCCAGGGCAATATGAGTATGTTGGATAGTTTGATACAGTAAAGAATACTCACCGCCCTTCACAACTTTAACAGCATCATCAACAGCGCCCAGCGCCGTGGGATCTAAGCGTTCATCACACCCACTACTATCCTTGGAAAAACACACATCAATCAACACATCTATTGTATGTTCTGACTTAACTCGCACTTGCTTTGGCTTAATATTTGGTTCCGATGCCTCTGATTCTTTATTTATTAATTTGACAGTCTCAGAATTTGAATCTGATATGTCAATTTTAGTTATATTAGATTTATCTGTGCTATTTAGTTTTGTTTTACATCTGCTTACATTGTCTATGGCTTTGAAATTATCAGGTTCCGATATAGTATTGTTAAAATCCTCGCTAATGCCTTGTGAATGATCCATTTCGCTAGATTCGTTTCCGTCGTTTATTTCGCTGTCCTGTGAATCGTGTTCTGATGTAGTATCCAAGTTTGTATTTACAGTTCTATTGGTTTTTATCGATGATAACATGTCTTCGATATGTCTGACTGTATTTTCTATTCTTTTCATCCTGGATTTCACATCATTATCATGAAAGCTACTCTTTACAGGTGAATTGTCTACCGGCGAACTGTTTACAGGACTAATATCACTTGTTTTGCTTACAACAGGGTAAATTTTCGGAGGTGTTAAAGATTGAGAGATATTGTTTTGAAATGTTTCTACCTGGTTGTAGTCGACATATCCTGGCATGGGTGGTTGTGCGAAGTTCATAGAGGGAAAGACGACCCCATTAAAGCTATGGTTCATTGGTAAATTCACAAACGGTGGCGGAATTACGTTTTGAAATCGTAAATCGTTCATATTGTTATATCGATCGATTTGGGCATTAAATCCTGGTACGTAAGGGTTGTACTGTGAATGCAGGGGGTTGTAGTTATTTGTACTGTAGTCCACCATGGGTTTGTTAGCGTTTCCATCTCTCGCTTTGCCGATATCCAAGTTTAGAGGTATATTTGTTGTGGGAGGCAGGTCTTGATTAATACGCGATAGTGAGGCTTCATTGGGCCCGAAAGCCCCGCTGTTTCGAAGCATCACCTCGTTTTGTACTCAAAACATCACTTTGTTTATTACTGTATAACTTATACTAAAAATTAGAAGTGTATAATCTAAAAAACAAACACACTGAGATTATCAGAACTGCAAGCAAGCAAAGAAATGCAGCTTTTTTGACATTTTGAATTGGTAATTTGGTAGAATTTAACAATGGGTAGAAGTTACAAAATAGGGTAGAAATTGTTGTTCAAGAATTTATTTAAATTCTCTTAATAGTTAATCATAAGTTATTTATATAGGTTGCTTATTAACTTAATAAATTAACTAAAGTACGTAATTAATATTAAAGTTTTTATTGTCTTTATCATATGAGGCGATGCATGGATGTTAATGAATCAAAAGTTGTTTATCGGGAAGGACAGAAGGCGATCTGTGTCTTTGCTTACTTTGATCTGTGTCCTTGCTTACTACTGTGTAGGGATATTGGCGTGATGTATAAGTATGTATTTGAGGCGTTATGTATTTATCAAACATAACATTACATATAGCATCAATAGTGTGATTTAATTCAAAATAAAAGCCTATGTTTCACGTAATTTATATCTAACCATTACAGCAAAAACTTATATCAATTTACACGAAAAAACCTCAAAAATAAGGTATACTTTGTAAATTAAATATTACCAGATTTGTCCGAGATTCACACTAGCAACATTTTGTTGCTTGTGACATATTGACATTTATGTGACATTAGCTGTCTGTCATTCGACAGTCCATTATTCTTCTACCTAGCTAGATTGTTGTGTGTGAGTGTACGCGAAGAGTTGTGAGTGAATCATATTTGTGTTAATTATGATTAATTAATGTATAATTGATTCTAAATTAAAAATCAGAATAGTTTGAGTGTGCTATGTCGCTTGTATTTGCTTAAATAGTTTCAATCAAGACAACAAATTGCTCTGTAAAAATGACGTCTGTTTCTGATATGGCGGAAAACTACTTCAAAACAATGAGTTCTCTGGCTTCTAAAATGTACCAGGATATCGAAAATGCTAAAAACAACTACGAGAACGTCTGGGACACGCTATCCGAAAGCGAAAAGGTAAGGTTTGAGTCAATATTACAACAAAATCGACATGACAACAAAGCGTGTCTTATTACAATATAATTGTATACAGGAAATGTTTACTTAATTCATGCTTTAGTAACATAAACTACTAGTGAAAATCGTCTTCCTATTCTGTTGATAGAGAAGGTCGATGCCCTTAGTTATTTTTATTCACTTAAAGACTGGATACTATTTTTAAATGTAGTTTATTCTTAGTCATAGATGCATGCACAATGCAGTGATAAAAACGTACCTTTGTGCACTGGCTATCTATGTTTAGGCTCTGGTTACAATTTGATCCATTTGTCTGTGTATTTATAGCTTTAGTTTACATGTTGGATGTAAATGAATTGTGAATTTCCATCTGCCTTTTAGCATGGATATAACTATATTTATAAGAATTTACGGTTGAGTGGTTTTGGTCACTTGAAATCCACTTTACCTGCTAATCAATATCCAATGTAACTGATGATAAAATAAAACGTTATTCAACATAGCTCAGTTGTATAGAATTGTATGTGTCTCAGACTCGCGACTATAATCCTTTTCAAGGTAAACAGACGTTGAGTGACTTGCCTATAGTGAACGTTCATTCAATTCCGCGTAGCTCAGTTCGGGGCTTGATTCTGTATCAGTGGGTACTGGGTTCAAATCGAGCTTGAGTATGCACCAGTGGAAATGAAGAATGAAGTACATTTTCGTAATAAAAAATACATTTATGAAATGCATCAAATATTACGGTGAGGGAAAACATTGTGAGGAAACCTATCTGTTCCACAAACAGGTAATAGTTAGTGCTTGTAAATGGCGACATGGATTGCCACCTGTCACATTGAGTACTGGCTATCAGGTGTACAAGTGGGTTCAAGGTGGCCATATAATTACTACCTTTACAATTGAAGAGATGGATACCTCAACCTCTCGTGATTGCATTGGTCTATGATAAAACGTCCCCATATACTGATACTGACTAATAGTCTTGCTTATTTGTCCCCCACCAAAATATCTTAGACTTATACCAATATTTTTGTATTAGTTATTATTTAACGTACAACTTATGTAACATACAGCCTATACCGCCAAGTGTATATGAGAAGGTGTATGAATGAAGTGAAAGTGGTCTCTCAGGATCGGGACAAATGGGGATCTGTGGTCTCTGCCTACCCCTTTAAAGAATATATGTATGTACAGCTTATAGTTATAAGCTTTATGGTATACCTAACTCACATGTTCATGTTATCCTGTTGTTGAAGACAAAATGGTAGAAAATTATAGATAAAAAGGTTATGAATAACTAATCACACATAAACACTTCAATATCCTTAGTTGCCTTAACAATACATTTTGAACATTGGTGACAGGTTGCTTGACCATCGTCCAATAAATTTATGTACCCCAAATTTTATAATCCCATAGTCGCCTCCTACAACATGTCGGGAAGAACCGCAGTTAGTTAGCATTCTTTTTACGTCCCAGACTAGCACTATAAGGTATAGAGAGAAGCAAATAAATGCTAAGGATGTGAATGTACATCCCCATTTGTCTTGATTCTGACAGACCACTTTCACTTCATTGACACTCATACATCTTCTCATACACACTCGGTTATAGATACTCCTAACATCACCCTTTTTCAATATAGCATCCATTTGATTGTCATATGTTTGTTTTTTTGATTGTTTTTGTCATTATTGGGCCGGCCCCTAAGTAACCGCCCTTAAATTATATGAATGTATATATTATTAATTTAATTTAATTTTGTTCCAGAACGACCTGATAAACGAATCCATAATCAAACCAAACATAGCTCTACGTTACGCCTCAGTTGACGCTCTAGAATTCGACTTGGACAACCCGCCGGTACGCAAAAACAACCTAATGTCATTTTTCTTTAGAGAAAACGGACAGAAGTACATAAGGACTGATATAGCGAAGTATAGAGATGAGCATTCTGGTCCTTTTTCCTTTCATACGAGGTCCCAATTGGATCTCTGTTTGGATACACAGCAAAGTACAGCGGTACTTGAACAAACAACGCTGCCCAGTGAATTGGTGATATCGCATTGTAAGGTGGTTAATGAATTGAAGGATACATTGAAGGTAAGTTATTATAGTTTTAAGAGAGAGATTTATACTCATGATTAATAATTAACGGGACTTATCGCGTATGTTTATATATAATAAAATTACCTTTATTAACGTAGCCGAAACGTCGGGTTAATAAAGGTAATTTTATTATATATAAACTTACGCGATAAGTCCCGTTAATTATTAATCATGTTATTATAGTTTTAAGAGAGAGATTTAAGACTTAAGTTATGTTTGTATTATATTAATGGTTTTTCATGAAGATAAGTTATGTAATATTAAGTTTTTATATTATAGTTATGTTAAATTCGACGTAGCTCAGTTGTTTGGGCCTTGGCTCTGTATCGAGGGTGCAAATCCGGCTTGAGCATGTACCAATGGAAATGAAGTTTAATGAATTTCTACGTATATTTTCGTAATAAAAATACATTTACGAAATGCATCGAATTATACGGTGATGGAAAACACTTGAGGAAACCTACCTGTACACCGAACAGGTAATAGTTAAATGGCGACATGGCTTACCACCTGTCACATTGAGTGCTGACTATCTGGTCAACACGTGGGTTCGAGTTGGCCATAGAATTACTACCTTCGCAATTGCGGAGATGGACAGCTGAACCTCTGACTACCCCGCAAGGGTTAATGGACTTGAATGCGTTTGTGTTTTGTTTTGTTATAAGATATTGATAAGTAGGCTGGAGTAATTGTGGTTTAGCAATAGTAGAAAAAAAGGGCTGTAGCCAACTTCTTATTTGAGATCCTAGGTTCGAATCCCAGCTTTGACATTAACAAATGAATAAAATAAAAAAATGTGGGGTAGTCAGAGGCTTTAGTGCCCATATTTGAAAACTCAGAGACCTATTAGATATGAGCCTCTCAAATGCCGCTTTTCACTAGATAGACAGCACCCAACGTGATAGGTAGTGAACCGTGTCGCCGTATACAGTTGGCTGTTACTTATCCAAAGGGATAGGCATGTTTCGTCACGATGTTTTCCCTAACCAAATCAACTGTACAGACAACAGTACAACAGACAGATGTACAGGCAAAATGACGTTTATTTCCATCTCATACATACACATCACGTCTGATTCCCTGTAGAGTGGTGGGCAGAGATTATAGATCGTTACAGATTGTACCGATCTTGACAGACCACTTTCGCTTCATTGACACTCGTAAATCTTTTCACACAGGTCCAACTGAAAAACCTAAGTCCCAAGCCAGATAAGGAGCCTAAATACGTAAACACCTTCAATGATGAAGAGAAGGTGGTATCCTTGCCAGATTCATCAGCTGACGACTTCTACGCTCGTTACAAAGCGGCGCAGAGGGCTGAACGGGACTTTAGGCCGTTCGCTAAGAGTTCTAGCGGTGAGTGCTTGTACAGTGTACATAACGTCACAATCGTAGAACAGAGACGGATCTTCATTTTCAATACTTTACAGGAGAGGGCATTGTAGTTAAATAGGTTCTTTGAACATATCTCCAAAATGCTAAATCAAAACTGCATTAAATTTTGCGTTTGTGTTTAATTTGAAGTGTCATTAAATACTATCCGAACAAAACTATAAAGTCCTGTTTCTTGTAAAAAGTCACATACGTCAGTGTTCTACGATTATGACGATACATTTATTTTACATGTTACAACCTGGGGCCTTACTCCACTAATTAACTTTGACGGCCACACAACTGCGTCGCTACTGCGTCTCGGCTGTAAACGTGGCACTCTGCTAATATTTTGATCTGCCACAGTTGTACCTCAATAGCGAGTCAGTGGTGCTTCAATGGAAACTCAAGTATAGAAATGTCAATAGAAGAGTATATAAGGCTATTGAACTGACATTGATGCACGTTTGATTAGTGGAGTAGCGTTTTTGTACTACCGACGCAGAAGTACTTCCGATGTAGTTCGATAGCGCTTCAGTGACCAAAATTTGTTAGTGGAGTGCCAAAAGTGTCAAATTACGGCCACTGAAGTATTAATGTATCGATACTGATGTAATATTGTGGCTAAATGAATTAGTGGAGTAAGGGCCCTCTCCTTTTTCCCGTACTAGTTGGGACGTAAAACGATTGGGCGATAGGCTAGCAACCTTGTTAATGTTCCGTGTGACAACAAAACCCCAATATACATGCTAATACGTGACCAAGAACATGTTTTTATGCCTCCTAGAGTTTGTTATTTTATGTTAAACATGCAGGCATCATCTTACATATTTAGTTTCTTCAATTTTACCATACCTTTGAGTAGGTACCCACGTAATCTACTTAAATATTTTATAGTCGTTAACGTAGCTCCCTTTATGGCTAATTGTCAAAAACGTGAACGCATTTGTCAAGGCACATGGCGCTTATTTTTTGTGGGGGTTACTTTTCCTAATTTAGGGAATTCTAAGCATGGCGACCTATACCACGAGTTAGCTGGCTATGGAAACGATGCATTACATGTAAAAAAAGGATTTATAAAAAAATGTCGATAAAACATTTCGTGCAAATCAAATCGCCCATATGATTAATGACAACACTTGAAAACCACCTGGAATCGAACCTGAGATCTCACGATTAGCGTTCAGGTAGTTAACTGAACATAACATACGCTCCACGCCTTTTGATTACACATTTCCATTTTTATTGTGCCGGGGTAGTCAGAGGCTCGAGTGTCCCGAAATCTCGAAAGCATCTTAGGTATTGGCCACTCAAAGCCCGCGTGATAGGCAGTGAACCGTATCGCCGCCGTATACAGGCACTGGCTTTTACCTATCCCGAGGGAACGGCAGGTTTCCTCACGATGTTTTCTCTCACCGTAACGCTTTTAGCATATGTCAATATTACATACACACTGAAACCGTCATACACATTGTGAAACTATCATTAACCATAACATGCTCTATCTATTGTTAACAAAAAAACTGTTATTGCTAACAGTATGACAAATACAATGTGTCATTACTATTGTGCCTACCGCCTGTCACATTCGGTACTGCACTATCTGGGTCTGCCTTTAAGCACAATCGTATTTCAATATCACTTCAATAGCGGTTAGATGTTGGTAGTGGATTAGCAAGTGTCAAATTTCACTATTCATGACTGCAAAAATGTCAAATTTCGTCTTGAAAATTGCGAAATATAACACTTTTGCAATTCAATTGACGACCTCCGTGGCGCGATCGGTTAGATACCTGAACGCTAATCGTGGGGTCCCGGGTTCGATTCCCGGTGGAGGCAGAGTCGAGAACAACGCTTTTCTACTGTTTTCCAGTCTGGTTGTTGATTATAAATGCTATATATGTATTTATCTATGTTTGATATGTATACATTTCTTAAATATACGTTGACTAGTACCCTTAACACAACTCTTATGTACTTACCAAGGGGCTAGTTCAATTCGTGTAATAATGTCCAAATATTATTATTATTATAATTCCACTACCAACTTCACACTACTACTAAAGTGATATTAAACTACGATTGTGCTAAAACGCTAATAGACATAGACCCCTGATCAACACGTGGGTTCCAAGTGGCCATAGAATTACTACCTTCGCATTTGTGGAAATGGACACTTAAACCTCTGACTATCTTTAAGGGCTTAGCGAACGTGACAGCGTTTATCTATATCTTCTGCCGACCTTTTTGGTGTTTATACATACATATACATTCACGTCCTTTAATCCTTTTCGGAGGAAACAAAACCTCGGAGACAACAACCTCTTTGGTCACTTTAGCATGAATATTACGATTGATGATAATGTCATATGGACGACCTCCGTGGCGCGATCGGTTAGACACCTGAACGCTAATCGGTCCCGGGTTCGATTCCCGGTGGTGGCAGAGTTAAGAAAAACGCGTTTCTACTGCTTTCCAGTGTGATCGTTGATTATATATGCTATATATGTATTTATCTATATGTATACATTTCTTAAATGCACGTTGACTAGTACCCTTAACACAAGTCTTAAATGTACTTACCGAGGGGCTAGATCAATTGGTGTAATAAAGCCAAATATTATTATTATTATATGGAGTATTAGTATCAAGTTGCTAGCCCATCGCCCAATCATTTCCAATCACCCCAAGTCTCTTAGTCGCCTCCTACACGAAAATTACTCTACGGTCACGTTTTAGCATAGAATTCATTTGATAGGGTTGCGTTATATGGAACATTGTTGACAAGTTATTAGCCCATCGCCCAATCGATTCCAATCACCCCTAGTCGCTTAGACGACATGCCGGGAAGAACGGCAGCTAGTTAGCATTCTTTTTACGTCCCAGCTAGTACGGGTAATTGTATTGCATTGAATGTGTTTTTGAGTTGTGAAAGTGTAGTGTAATAAAATAACATTGCATGCTTTTATGCTTCAAGTAACATACTACATTTACAAACATATACACGCTATATTGATAAAGGTTAGGAGTACCTATAACCGCCGAGTGTGTATGAGAAGATGTACGAGTGTCAATGAAGCGAAAGTGGTCTGTCAGTTAGGGACAAATGGGGATCTATATCTACCCCTCTACAGGGAAGCAGGCGTGATGTGTATGTATGAATGTATATTCACGCCTTTACTTCCCTAAAGGTATAGACAGAGATCTCCTATCCTAGAATGGGACGTAAAAAGAACGCTAACTAGCTGCCGTTCTTCCCGGCATGTCGTAGGAAAAGACTAAGCGACTAGGGGTAAAAGGAAACGATTGGGCGATGGTCTAGCAACCTGTCACCAATCCATATGACATCACAAACCCAATATTCATGCTAAAAAGTGACCTAGGAGATATGTCTTCGAGGTTCTGTCTACCACGAAAGGGATTAAAGGACGTGAATGTATATGTATGTACAGGCAGAGACTATTAGGACACCTCGAATGGGTGATAATTCTCTCTTGCTTCACTCACACCTATTTACCTTCTCCTTTATACATACACATCACTAGCGACTTCGTATAGAGGGGTAGACAGAGATCCTAATACACATTTCATTCGATCCTAGTAAACCACTTTCGCTTCATCGACATCCATGCACCTCCTCATACACACTCGGCTATTATAGGTACTCCTAACGTTACCTTTTTCCAATATAGCGTCTATCTGACTGTAATGTCTTATTGGGCCGGCCCCTACGTAACCGCCCTTCCATTTCACTCATATGTATTCCTTTTGTCAATCTGCTATCATTCTAATAATATCAAGGCTTTATCAAGGTAATTTGTTTTTTACAGATTTATCAGAAGAGAACCGGGGTCTTTTATCCACTAGTTCCCAAGGCTCGTCCGGTACAGATTTCCATTCGTGTGACGAGGGAAACACACCGAAAACTGAGTCAACGGAAACCCTGGCTCCTGTATTACCAACTGGCTATGAATTTTTAGACAATTGGTAATTGTTGGTGATGTAAATGGTAATAATAATATTATAGTTTTAAGAGATTCGCGATTTATACTCATGATTAATAACTAACGGGACTTATCGCGTATGTTTCCTGCCCGTGACCATGGCTGCTGCAACGTAGCCGAAACGTCGGGTTAATAAAGGTAACTTTATTATATAAAAACATATGAGAATAAATGTGAGAATAATGTCTCCGATTTGATCTGTAAAAGTTCTACGCGACCTACCCTGTCCAACTCTACGTTCCATTTAAAATTTATAATTGATTCAATTATGTGAATGTATGAAATAATAATAATAATATTTTGGACATTATTACACCAATTGAGCTAGGCCCTTGCTAAGTATGTTTAAGACTTGTTAAGGGTACTAGTCGACGTATATTTAAGAAATATATACTTGTTATATATAGATAAATACATAATCTGAGGAAGTGTCTAATTTAGCTTAAAAAATGACGAAATATTGTCACTTTTGCTAATCCACTACCAACTTCACACTATTACTGATCTGATATTGAACTGTTATTTAGCACACTGTTTTTTGTACTTGGGCCCATCCATACAGAAAATATGGCTTTCGGGTTGGACACATATTTTATTAGTTACTTTTAGTACTGTTTTG
Organism: Leucoptera coffeella; assembly: GCA_030578115.1. NCBI lineage: Eukaryota > Metazoa > Arthropoda > Insecta > Lepidoptera > Lyonetiidae > Leucoptera > Leucoptera coffeella. The sequence goes on from JAMBLF010001851.1 coordinate 11,014, forward strand.
GCATTAAGACGGAAACATTGTACCAGGTTGCTAGTCCAACCCAATATATACCTTTACCCCTAGTCTCTTAGTCGCCTCCAATGAAGTACAGAGAAAGGCAGCTGGTTAGCATTCTATTTACGTCCCCAACTAGCATATGACAATTCATATAAATATTTCTGCTTATACGTCTCTATAATTTTATTCTAAAAAGTATTTTGGGACAGGTGGTAAGCCATGTCGCCATTTACAAGCACTGACTATTACCTGTTCGGGGAACAGGTAGGTTTCCTCACGAGGTTTTCCCTCACCGTAATATTCGATGCATTTCTTAAATGTGAGCAATAACAGTTTCGTAACGGTGAGGGAAAACATCGTGAGGAAACCTGCTTATCCCTCAGGATAGGTAATAGTCAGTGCCTATATACGGCGATACGGTTCACTACCTATCACGTTGGGTTCTGTCTATCTAGTGATACGCGGGCTTCGAATGACCCATACCTAACATGCCTTCGAAATTTCGGAGATGGGCATTCAAGCCTATGACTACCCCGCCATAATAAAAAAGGGAGTGTGTATACACGAGTCGTGAAGCGTATGTTATGTTATTTCGTAAATGTAACTCTATTAGCTTTTAAATAAACCAAAGCATATATTTTTATCGCTTTAAAATGTATTATTTTAATCTAGTGCAACTAATTCTTAAGTTATATTAAGATTTGTTTTAAGTGTGTATTTAATAAATATATTACAGTATAAATGTACTTTTAGTATAATATAGTCAATATAAATGTAAAAAATACATATATTCACGCCTCTACGTCCCCAACGGGATAGGCAGAGACTATTGATCGCCACCTGGAACGATCCTGACAAATCTCTCTTGCCTTTATATTTTGGACTTTATTTAAATGTACATTTAATGTTACATGTATTAATTAAGTTTCATGTAATAGTTAATAAGAACTTTTTTGTATTTTTTATTATTTAGCAATATAAAAATATATGCCTATGAATAAAAATATTTTGTTTCTGTTATATACCTACACACTTTACGTTATGGAGTATACAGATGTAAAGAAACAATTATTTGGTCACATTTCGTATAACTATAGGAGTGGTGATATTAACATGGAATATAGGTGAAAGGTTGATAGCCCATCGCCAAAATCATTCACTTTTAGTCCCTTTGTCGCTTCTAACAACGAACCGGGAAAAAAGGACATACATACAAAATATCAGGACATCATATTATATAGATACATTCACGTCCTTTAATCCCTTTCGGGGTGGACAGAAACTTGGAGACATTAAAACATCTTTATCACTTATTAACATGCATATTAATTAGGGTTTAGATGTCGTATGGAATATTGGTGACAGGTTGCTAGCCTATCGCCCAATAGATACCATACCCCTAATCCCTTAGTCGCCTCCTACGACAAGGAAGAACGGCAACTAGTTAGCATTCTTTTACGTCCCAGCTTCAGCAGAGACTTTGAATATACAAAACAAGCTATACCCCCTAGTTTGTAAGTTTGATTCGTAACCTTTTTGTATTGTGTATGTTTTTGTGGCTGTAAATAAATGCTTTATTAATATAATACATTAGGATTAAATCGCACAGTCTTCTATGGTTCGTCAACAAAGTCGGCAGCTCAGTGAAAGTTGAAAATAAAAATAATTATTTTCGGCTGAATATTTAGTCAGTTGTGATGCCAAATTGGCTAAATATATGTATATATGTTTGCTTTGGGATTATATTGGATCATCAACTGGAACGAACCGAAGAACAAGGAAGAGAAGAAATGGAGCTTCGACTTCGTTTTTCTTCGGTTGTAGCGGCTGGCGGCGTTGGTGTAACCATTGCGATGGAATAATAAGAAGTTCAAACGCCGTGGCATCAGTGTTTGTACTTCAGCCGACATAACCTTAGTGGTGAATGGCTTAATAAAGAATAAAAAAAAGGTTTAAATCAAAAACACAGTAACAGTACAAACATTTTATTTACAGTACTAGTACTGGTGTACTAATGGTACTAGTGTACTAGTACCCAGTTATTAGCATTCCCTTTTCCACTTGGTCCGCCTTAGCTTTATCCGTCAATAGTTCAATCAACTTCAGACCAAACCAATATGCTGTACCTGGGCCCTGAAAAAAATATAAATATATTAAGCATTAGCAATAGTCAGGTTAGAGAATCAAAGTCGTAGACATTGTCTATCGATATTGCAAGCTTAAGTGGCAGTGGGCCGGTCACGTCTGTCGCAGAACCGACGACCGTTGGAGCAGTGGTTCTCGAATGGCAACCACGTCTCGGTGAACGTCGTGTAGGACGCCCCCTGCTAGATGGACTGATGACCTGAAAAAGGTCGCTGGTAGTGGTTGGCTGAGGGCCACGACTGATAGTGTTTCGTGTACCCTTGGGGAGGCCTACGTCCAGCAGTGGACTGACATAGGCTGATTGATAGGGTCAGGGGCCTTATTCCACTGATGCTTTTTGCAAAATATCAGATCAGTAATAGTGTGAAGTTGGTAGTGGATTAAAAAAGGGACAAATTTCGTAATTTTTTAAGCGAAATTTGACACTAGGACATCCACTACCAACTACACACTATTACTGATCTGATACTGAACTGCGTTTGTGCTAAAACGCATTAGTAGACTTGCCAACCCAAGTGTCCATCTCCGCAATTGCGAAGGTAGTAATTCTATGGCCACCTCGAACCCACGTGTTGACCAGATAGTCAGTACTCAATGTGACAGGTAAGTCGTGTAGCTATTTACAAGCACTGAAAAGGGAAAATCGAAATGACTTCTATGTACATTTACGTAACAATAATACGATTGCGAAATTCACCGAGTACTACGGTGAGGGAAAACATCGTGTGGAAACCTACCTTTTGCCCGAACAGGTAATAGTCAGTGCTTGTAAAGCGCAACACGGCTTACCTATCATATTAGACTATTTTATTGTCAAGTTGTTTATTACGTTACTATAGTTAATGGGTGTGAGTGAAGCAAAAGTGATTTATCAGGATCGTTCCAGGCGGCTTAGTAGTCTAAACATTCGTCTGACACTGACTGTCTCTTAATATAAAAATGATACCATTAGATAATGATAACATACAATCGTTAACTTTTAATCCGACTCAAAACCTCGTTAATTATTTACACAATTTCTATACATAATGCGATGTTTTAGCTTAAAATACATTGCTTTTTCGAAAGTTTATATATTCAACCTTTTATTTAATGTTATAATTCAGAAGTATACAAAACATCTGTATTTTCATAGGTATTTATCTTTCGTTTTAATGTACCGGACGCTGGGGGCACGCCAACTGATAAAAGTTGTGGCGGTTAAAAGGTTAAATAGTATATAACTTACCCGACTAGTAACAATGTTGCCATCTACAACGACTCTTTCACCCTCCACATATTGGTAGTCGGTCAGCTTGTCCTTGGTAGTGGGGTAGGAAGTCACCTTTTTGCCCCTGGCCACACCGTGGGCTGCAAACGCTATGGGGGCTGATGGAAAAGTGGGCTAATTAGGTATATGTAATAAGCATGATCACTACATAGTATAAAACAAAGTCGCTTTCTCTGTCCCTATGTCCCTTTGTATGCTTAAATCTTTGAAACTACGCAACGGATTTTGATGCGGTTTTTTTAATAGATAGAGTGATTTAAGAGAAAGGTTTATATGTATAATAACATCCATTAAATAGTGGAGTAGGCTATATATTTTATATCCGTGTGCAGCCGGAGCGGGTCGCTAGTTAATAATAAACAACACTAGATACTGTGAGTGTAGTGTATAGGCTGAGCGTTATTGATAAAAACGTAGCAGTGAGGGTAGTCGGAGAAGAATCTGACAGGGCGCTGCGGTGGAGACGAAGAAATATGAAACGTCACTCTACTATATAACAAGAATACATAAGTAATTTAATATTTTAGTTAGTTATATCCACAAAATTCTCATAGTCGTAGCTTATTAAGAGTAAGTTCCTAGGTTCGAATCCCAGCTCTGGCATGTACCAATGATGAAATTTAAATATGTATTTTTCATTTACGTACATAATGTACTAACGGTGAGGGAAAACATCGTGAAGAAACACGCCTATGCCTCGGGATATGTTATGCCAGTGCCTATATACGGCGATACGGTTCACTACCTATCACGTTGGGTGCTGTCTAATGAAACGCGGGCATCGAGTGACCCATACCTAACATGCCTTCGAAATTTCGGAGATTGGCACTCAAGCCTCACAACCTGACTACAACGCCACATTAAAAAAGGGAGTGTGTAAACACAAGTCGTGAAACGTATGATTATGATTATAAAATATTTTTAGTAAACGTAGTGTGGGGCGCCCCCCGGCAAGGTGGGAAGACGACCTGCGCAGGATGGCCGGCATCGAATGGATGCGAACGGCCACTGACAGGGAGAAGTGGCGTCATTTGGGGGAGGCCTATGTCCAACAGTGGATTACTACAGGTTGATGATGATGACAAATATTGTTCCTTTATAATTAATATAGATGTCACCCCTAGTTTAATTTAAATTAAAAGTGTTTGTTATTATTATTTATTTAAATACATACGTTATTTATTTAACTAATAGATAATTTCTTCCAAAGAATTTTTATTTGGACCACTGTGTTTTAAGTGGTTATTAATTGAATTATGCATTTACTGAATGACTGCGCGCTTCAGTCATTATTGATTGATTCATTTTCGACATCATGTTTCATAGAGACATTTACAGCTTAAGACCTACACAATCGATATTTAAAAAGAAAAAGTGAAAAGGGTTAGTTTATTTTTTTTAAGGCAACCGGGTTCGATTCCCGTACTGGATACAGTTATTTTTTTAAATAAACTATGAATGCAGTTATTATTATTATCAAAATCGGTGACATGGTTCCTGAGAACAAATCTTCGTATCTCTTATAGTGTCTGACTTTCCCATACTGGGCCCTTACTCCAGTAATTAATTTTGACAGCCACACTGCGTCGCTACTGCGTTACTTCTGCGTTTCGGCTGTAAAAGTGGCACTCTGCTAATATTTTGATCTGCCACAGTTGTGCCTCAATAGCGAGTCAGTGGCACTTCAGTGGCAACTCAAAGTACAGAAATGTCAATAGTGGAGTACCATATATAAGGCTATTGAACTGACATTGACGGCCGTTTGGCTAGTGGAGTAGCTTTTTTGTACTTCATACGCAGAAGTACTTCAGATGTAGTTCGATAGCGCTTCAGTGGCCTAAATTTGTTAGTGGAGTGCCAAGAGTGCCTAATTACAGTATCAATACTGAAGTAATATTGTGGCTAAAATGCATTAGTGGAGTAAGGGCCCTGGCTGTTTTGAATTCATCCCTGTATATGTTATTAATAACTCACCAGCACAGATAGCGGCAACTATTTTCCCGGCTTTCTCATGTTCCTTTAACAGGGTACCAACTACAGTTGACTTGCAGAGGCGGTCGGACCCCTCCAAACCACCTGGCAGGATTATCTATGGACAAATATTATGGCTATTTATTATATATTATTATATAGCGGCTGTAGCCCAGAGGGTAAGACCTCCGACTTCGTATGAGAAAGGTCCTAGGTTCGAATCCCGACTCTGGCATGTACCAATTAATGAAATTTAAATATGTGTTTTTCATTTATGTACATAATTTACAGTCGCTAACGGTGAGGGAAAACATCGTGAGGAAACCTGTTTATCCTTCGGGATAGTCAATACCCAGTGCCTATTTACGGCGATATGGTTCACTACCTATCACGTTGAGTGCTGTCTACCTAGTAATACGCGGGCTTCGAATGACCCATACCTAACATGCCTTCGAAATTTCGGAGATGGGCATTCAAGCCTCTGACTACCCCGCCATAATAAAAAAGTGTGTATACACAAGTCGTGAAGCGTATGAAAAACGTAAATACCTATAACCGCTGAGTGTATGAGAAGATGTATGAATGTTGACGACCTCCGTGGCGCGATCGGTTAGACACCTGAACGCTAAACGTGAGATCCCGATTTCCGGTGAAGGCAGAGTTAAGAACTACGCTTTTCTACTGCTTTCCAGTCTGGTCGTTGATTATATATACTATATATGTATTTATCTATATATAATATGTATATATTTCTTACAATTCGACGTAGCTCAGTTGTTTGGGGCTTGACTCTGTATCAGTGGGTACAGGGTTCAAATCCCACTTGAGCATGTACCAATGGAAATGAAGTTCAATGAATTTCTTTGTACATTTTCGTAATAAAAACACATTTACGAAATGCATCGAATTATACGGTGAGGGAAAACATCGTGAGGAAACCTACCTGTTCGTCGAACAGGTAATAGTTAGTACTTGTGAATGGCGACATGGCTGACTACCTGTCACATTGAGTACTGACTATCTGGTCAACACGTGGGTTCGAGGTGTCCATAGAATTACTACCTTCGCAATGGGAACCTGAACCTCTGACTACCCCGCAAGAGTTAATGGTAGTGAATGTGTTTGTTTGTTTTGTTTTGTTTATCCCTCTATGACAAACAAGAAAATGGCGATATTATATAACATTATTTCACATCCTAAAAGACATAAAACAACACCTTTGTTATTTTTTAGCATATTGAGGTTGTGATGTTATATGGCAACAATAACAATCCCTAGTGTTACTCTCAGGTTCGAACCCCGTATCCACTGATACAGAGTCAAGCCCCCAAGAACTGAGCTACATCAAAAATAAATATACCTACAGTTATGATTAATAACTAACGGGACTTATGGCGTATGTTTTTATATAATAACGTTACCTTTATTAACCCGACGTTTCGGCTACGTTGCAGCAGCCATGGTCACGGGCAGACTGATTAACTTTATTATATAAAAACATACGCCATAAGTCCCGTTAGTTATTAATCATGAGTGTAAATCGGTTAGTCAGTAATATACAGTTAGTAAAAATAAATAGAGATCGCGCCACATAAATTGGCAGTTGGAGGGGTCGCCACAGTCGCGTAATTCAGTGTTACCAGTAAACACGCCAAAACTAGCACTCACTGTGCCATACGGCTCGATGATTATAGGTTTCATTTGTAACGGTCTTTGGTTGTAGAGCTATAAACTCAAATAAAACAAATTAATATATCAAAGTCAAAATATGTTTATTTAAAATAGGCCCTATCACAAGCTCTCTTTGAAGGTTATCTTATGATCTAAGTATAAATTAAAAAAACTATTTCAAACATGATTAATAATTATAATTAACAGGACTTATCCTTCTTATTATATATTACATATATTATGTGTTCCTTCACTCTGTCCGCAATAGACCGTTTAGTCTGTCCGACGTAAGATTTCCCACAGCTGCAATCAATCTTATACACACCCTTATATCTTATATCATGTGTATACATCGCGAATCTCTTAAAACTATTATTTCAAACATGGCACTGAGCATTGTCTTTACATATTTTTTACCGAGGTTAGATCAGCGGAGACCCTAGCTTGGAGAAGAACTAACAAGAAACTCCGGAAATCAATTTATTATAATCACCCTTAACAAACATAAAAATTACAAAGAGTGAGCAAAAAACACAACGCTGCTAATACTAAATTTACCTTTCATACAAAATAACACGCAATGGCGGAAACGTCAAATTTAGTTCCAAGTTTGGCTACTGCCAATTTATGTGGCGCGATCTCTATATGTACATACTTGGATCCAACAAAAGTTGGTTATCTATCTCTCAACATATGTATATTCATATGGTTTAATTATAATTACATACATACATACATATATATATTTACATACATACATACATATATATATTTACATACATACAAATACACTCACATCCTTAAATCCCTTTGGGGGTGAACAGAACCACAGCGATATATCTCCTAGGTCACTTTAAACCATAATACTTACAGCGTCATAAACAGATACACTGGACAGGGCGTTTGTCAGGGAAGTGTCCGGAACAAGAGTGACTTTCCGGGAACACAATACCGGGTTGCTACCGTCCAATCCTGCTAGAGTTACTTCTACCTGTATGGTAATAGAATAGTACATTAATAAATCTTATTGCAAAAGGATACAGTCATGGTGGAGGCAAAGAAATATGCATCGTCAGTCTGCCCATGACCATGGCTGCTGCAACATAGCCGAAACGTCGGGTTAATAAAGGTAACTTTATTATACAAAAACAGACGCAATAAGTCCTGTTAGTTATTAATCAAAAATATGTGTATATCCCAAGACTAATGCTAAAGGTTCAACAATATTTTATTCTACCAAACGTCTATCCACTCTCTACCGTTTAAAAGTAATTGCATCTACAATATGGGATTAAAGTAAAAAAGCACATATCTAATATGTACTCACCCCTCCTCTACGTAACATGTCCACGGTAATAACAGTTTCCATCTCTTCCGCACCCTCAGCGAGGATTACTAGTGCCGTCTTCATATTGCAAGGGTTACGTGGACTGAAAATATAATTACATACATGAATAAACTCCAAATATAATAAAATTGTCACTTGCAAGTCTGAGACAAAGAAAAATGTTGTGGGAGGTGACTAAGGGACTAGGGGTACATTGAATCTATTGCTAAATATTGACCTAGGAGATATTATTGAGTCTCCAAGGTTCTCTTCACTTTGAAAGGACCTAAGCTACATGAATGTATATCACTTATCGGTAAACGGATTTTTAGAGATCTCCCTGGTCACTTTTGGGATTACTAATGAGTACATACAAACATATTACGTCAGTGGTGGATAGAAAAATTGAATCCGTTTTTTCCCGATCCTGCCAAATGCTTTTCACTTCATTCAAGCCGGGAAAAGAAACTAAATTAATTATAGATTAGCATCAGATTTTACATCATCTTTAACAAGCTGGGAGGCCCATGATTATTGTTTTTAATAATTTACTGATTCATTATTTGGTTAATGTTGTATCAAGGCAAAATTGTTGTTTATTTTAGTAATAAACGGTGGAATATTTTAAGCGCGTGATGGAAAGTTCTCGTAGGTAATCCGTAGTTAGTTAATGTAATATTACAGGTACCTGGTAGTGGAATAAAATGACTTCGGAAGATAATTAAGTTGTTTCGATTGCGAAAATGTGTTATTTTGCAAAAGTTTTCGCAAAATTGACATGAATACAAGTTGCCGGTAGAGATCCCGCCACATAAGGCGGCAGTTGGAGGCGTCGCCACAGTCGCGTAATTCAGTGTTACCAGTAAACACGCCAAAACTAGCACTCACTGTGCCATACGGCTCGATACATTATAGGTTTCATTTGTAACGGTCTTTGGTTGCAGAGCTATAAACTCAAATAAAACAAATTAATATATCAAAGTCAAAATATGTTTATTAAACTATTTCAAACATGATTAATAATTAACGGGACTTATCCTTCTTATTATATATTACATATATTATGTGTTCCTTCACTCTGTCCGCAATAGACCGTTTAGTGTGTTCGACGTAGGATTTCCCACAGCTGCAATCAATCTAATACACACCCTTATATCTTATATCATGAGTATAAATCGCGAATCTCTTAAAACTATTATTTCAAACATGGCACTGAGCATTGTCTTTACATATTTTTTACCGAGGTTAGATCAGCGGAGACCCTAGCTTGGAGAAGAACTAACAAGAAACTCCGGAAATCAATTTATTATAATCACCCTTAACAAACATAAAAATTACAAAGAGTGGGCAAAAAACACAACGCTGGTAATACTAAATTTACCTTTCATACAAAATAACACGCAATGGCGGTAACGTCAAATTTAGTTCCAAGTTTGGCTACTGCCACCGTATGTGGCGGGATCTCTATTTTTTTCCGCACAGACCTGAAATAATGCTGCCTCCACAATACCGTCTATTGACAGATGGAAAGTATAAATTCAAAACAATCTACGCAGGTAAAAAAGAAAATAATTTGTTTTTGATCAAGACAAAAACATAATTTGATTATAATTATGAATATACTTAGATACAATGAAAGTTAAAATAGGTTTAAAAGATCATATGTAGATAATGACATCGAATGAAATATATTCAACTAAAAGCGCAAAAATATGTATTTTCATATCATGTCCGTATTTCTGCATAGGGGTAGCCAGATGTCTGTAAATTTTCGCGACTTTGAAATAGAGTACCCGCCACATAAGGTGGCAGTTGGAGGCGTCGCCACAGTCGCGTAATCCAGTGTTGCCAGTAAACACGCCAAAACTAGCACTCACTGTGCCATAGGGCTCGATACATTATATTGAGGTTTCATTTGTAACGATCTTTGTTTGCAGAGCTATAAACTCAAATAAAACAAATTAATATACCAAAGTCAAAAGTCAAAATATTTTTATTCAAAATAGGCCCTATCATAAGCTCTCTTTGAAAGTTATTTTATGATCTAAGTACAAATTAAAAAAACTATATATTGACAAAAGGAATATATATGAGTGAAGTGGAAGGGCGGTTACGTAGGGGCCGGCCTAATAAGACATATATGTAACAGTCAGATAGACGCTATATTGAAAAAAGGTGACGTTAGGAGTACCTATAACCGCCGAGAGTGTATTAGAGAATGTATGAATGTCAATGAAGCGAAAGTGGTCTGTCAGGATCGGGACAAATGGGGATCCGTGATCTCTGCCTACCCCTCTACAGGGAATCAGGCGTGATGTGTATGTATGTATGTAAAAAAACTATTTCAAACATGGCACTGAGCATTGTCTTTACATATTTTTACCGAGGTTAGTTCACCAACCATTTCGGCTGCTCAAGATGCCACGTCATGAAGACCACGACCGCTCTGATAAGAGCGTAACGATTGAGAAGAAGAAGTTCAGCGGAGACCCTTGGAGAAGAACTAACAAGAAACTCCAGAAATCAATTTATTATAATCACCCTTAACAAACATAAAAATTACAAAGAGTGGGCAAAAAACACAACGCTGGTAATACTAAATTTACCTTTCATACAAAATAACACGCAATGGCGGAAACGTCAAATTTAGTTCCAAGTTTGGCTACTGCCACCTTATGTGGCGGGTACTCTATTCCTATATTTTTGGTCGATCAATTTTTATTTAGTATGATGTCAAATGAAGGTCATTTGTGTTGAAAGAACTGTCAGATAACACAAACAAGTTAGATGTTAGGAATTTATGCAATGCGATGAATTGTTAACGCATTTAAGACAACTGAACCTTGTTCTGTAGCGAAATAAAACAACACAAGCTGATCGATAGATTTAACGTAAAAAGGTTGTTATGTACATAAGCAATTATCAAGAATAAATTAATTATACTTGGAAAACATTCGCTAAATACTAACTTGTAACTCCATAAATGTAGAATCCCTAAACCTAGTTGTAGTAACTATCATATTATTATGGTTCTTCAATCATTCTTTATAAACTTTTCGGTTTGTATTAATTGTTGATTACAGTGCTAAATAATTTCACCAACCAAGTACACAAAGTAATAGTAAACATTAAACCAGATCAATCGAATTGACGTTTTAATTACTCTTCGAACTCTTAAATGTTAATTTATTCCAATAGTATTATTTCTATCCGATCTATAGTGTACTTAGAGTACCCGCCACATAAGGTGGCAGTAGCCAAACTTGGAACTAAATTTGACGTTTCCGCCATTGCATGTTATTTTGTATGAAAGGTAAATTTAGTATTACCAGCGTTGTGTTTTTTGCCCACTCTTTGTAATTTTTATGTTTGTTAAGGGTGATTATAATAAATTGATTTCTGGAGTTTCTTGTTAGTTCTTCTCCAAGGGTCTCCGCTGAACTTCTTCTTCTCAATCGTTACGCTCTTATCAGAGCGGTCGTGGTCTTCATGACGTGGCATCTTGAGCAGCCGAAATGGTTGGTGAACTAACCTCGGTAAAAATATGTAAAGACAATGCTCAGTGCCATGTTTGAAATAGTTTTTTTACATACATACATACACATCACGCCTGATTCCCTGTAGAGGGGTAGGCAGAGATCACGGATCCCCATTTGTCCCGATCCTGACAGACCACTTTCGCTTCATTGACATTCATACATTCTCTAATACACTCTCGGCGGTTATAGGTACTCCTAACGTCACCTTTTTTCAATATAGCGTCTATCTGACTGTTACATATATGTCTTATTAGGCCGGCCCCTACGTAACCGCCCTTCCACTTCACTCATATATATTCCTTTTGTCAATATATAGTTTTTTTAATTTGTACTTAGATCATAAAATAACTTTCAAAGAGAGCTTATGATAGGGCCTATTTTGAATAAAAATATTTTGACTTTTGACTTTGGTATATTAATTTGTTTTATTTGAGTTTATAGCTCTGCAACCAAAGATCGTTACAAATGAAACCTCAATATAATGTATCGAGCCGTATGGCACAGTGAGTGCTAGTTTTGGCGTGTTTACTGGCAACACTGGATTACGCGACTGTGGCGACGCCTCCAACTGCCACCTTATGTGGCGGGTACTCTAATCTCTAGAGATCCCGCCACATAAGGTGGCAGTAGCCAAACTTGGAACTAAATTTGACGTTACCGCCATTGCGTGTTATTTTGTATGAAAGGTAAATTTAGTATTACCAGCGTTGTGTTTTTTGCCCACTCTTTGTAATTTTTATGTTTGTTAAGGGTGATTATAATAAATTGATTTCCGGAGTTTCTTGTTAGTTCTTCTCCAAGCTAGGGTCTCCGCTGATCTAACCTCGGTAAAAAATATGTAAAGACAATGCTCAGTGCCATGTTTGAAATAATAGTTTTAAGAGATTCGCGATTTATACTCATGATATAAGATATAAGGGTGTGTATAAGATTGATTGCAGCTGTGGGAAATCCTACGTCGAACACACTAAACGGTCTATTGCGGACAGAGTGAAGGAACACATAATATATGTAATATATAATAAGAAGGATAAGTCCCGTTAATTATTAATCATGTTTGAAATAGTTTAATAAACATATTTTGACTTTGATATATTAATTTGTTTTATTTGAGTTTATAGCTCTGCAACCAAAGACCGTTACAAATGAAACCTATAATGTATCGAGCCGTATGGCACAGTGAGTGCTAGTTTTGGCGTGTTTACTGGTAACACTGAATTACGCGACTGTGGCGACGCCTCCAACTGCCACCTTATGTGGCGGGATCTCTAACACTAGAGATCCCGCCACATACGGTGGCAGTTGGAGGCGTCGCCACAGTCGCGTAATTCAGTGTTACCAGTAAACACGCCAAAACTAGCACTCACTGTGCCATACGGCTCGATACATTATAGGTTTCATTTGTAACGGTCTTTGGTTGCTATAAACTCAAATAAAACAAATTAATATATCAAAGTCAAAATATGTTTATTAAACTATTTCAAACATGATTAATAATTAACGGGACTTATCCTTCTTATTATATATTACATATATTATGTGTTCCTTCACTCTGTCCGCAATAGACCGTTTAGTGTGTTCGACGTAGGATTTCCCACAGCTGCAATCAATCTTATACACACCCTTATATCTTATATCATGAGTATAAATCGCGAATCTCTTAAAACTATTATTTCAAACATGGCACTGAGCATTGTCTTTACATATTTTTTACCGAGGTTAGATCAGCGGAGACCCTAGCTTGGAGAAGAACTAACAAGAAACTCCGGAAATCAATTTATTATAATCACCCTTAACAAACATAAAAATTACAAAGAGTGGGCAAAAAACACAACGCTGGTAATACTAAATTTACCTTTCATACAAAATAACACGCAATGGCGGTAACGTCAAATTTAGTTCCAAGTTTGGCTACTGCCACCTTATGTGGCGGGATCTCTAGAGATTAGAGTACCCGCCACATAAGGTGGCAGTTGGAGGCGTCGCCACAGTCGCGTAATCCAGTGTTGCCAGTAAACACGCCAAAACTAGCACTCACTGTGCCATACGGCTCGATACATTATATTGAGGTTTCATTTGTAACGATCTTTGGTTGCAGAGCTATAAACTCAAATAAAACAAATTAATATACCAAAGTCAAAAGTCAAAATATTTTTATTCAAAATAGGCCCTATCATAAGCTCTCTTTGAAAGTTATTTTATGATCTAAGTACAAATTAAAAAAACTATATATTGACAAAAGGAATATATATGAGTGAAGTGGAAGGGCGGTTACGTAGGGGCCGGCCTAATAAGACATATATGTAACAGTCAGATAGACGCTATATTGAAAAAAGGTGACGTTAGGAGTACCTATAACCGCCGAGAGTGTATTAGAGAATGTATGAATGTCAATGAAGCGAAAGTGGTCTGTCAGGATCGGGACAAATGGGGATCCGTGATCTCTGCCTACCCCTCTACAGGGAATCAGGCGTGATGTGTATGTATGTATGTAAAAAAACTATTTCAAACATGGCACTGAGCATTGTCTTTACATATTTTTACCGAGGTTAGTTCACCAACCATTTCGGCTGCTCAAGATGCCACGTCATGAAGACCACGACCGCTCTGATAAGAGCGTAACGATTGAGAAGAAGAAGTTCAGCGGAGACCCTTGGAGAAGAACTAACAAGAAACTCCAGAAATCAATTTATTATAATCACCCTTAACAAACATAAAAATTACAAAGAGTGGGCAAAAAACACAACGCTGGTAATACTAAATTTACCTTTCATACAAAATAACATGCAATGGCGGAAACGTCAAATTTAGTTCCAAGTTTGGCTACTGCCACCTTATGTGGCGGGTACTCTAAGTACACTATAGATCGGATAGAAATAATACTATTGGAATAAATTAACATTTAAGAGTTCGAAGAGTAATTAAAACGTCAATTCGATTGATCTGGTTTAATGTTTACTATTACTTTGTGTACTTGGTTGGTGAAATTATTTAGCACTGTAATCAACAATTAATACAAACCGAAAAGTTTATAAAGAATGATTGAAGAACCATAATAATATGATAGTTACTACAACTAGGTTTAGGGATTCTACATTTATGGAGTTACAAGTTAGTATTTAGCGAATGTTTTCCAAGTATAATTAATTTATTCTTGATAATTGCTTATGTACATAACAACCTTTTTACGTTAAATCTATCGATCAGCTTGTGTTGTTTTATTTCGCTACAGAACAAGGTTCAGTTGTCTTAAATGCGTTAACAATTCATCGCATTGCATAAATTCCTAACATCTAACTTGTTTGTGTTATCTGACAGTTCTTTCAACACAAATGACCTTCATTTGACATCATACTAAATAAAAATTGATCGACCAAAAATATAGGAATAGAGTACCCGCCACATAAGGTGGCAGTAGCCAAACTTGGAACTAAATTTGACGTTTCCGCCATTGCGTGTTATTTTGTATGAAAGGTAAATTTAGTATTACCAGCGTTGTGTTTTTTGCCCACTCTTTGTAATTTTTATGTTTGTTAAGGGTGATTATAATAAATTGATTTCTGGAGTTTCTTGTTAGTTCTTCTCCAAGGGTCTCCGCTGAACTTCTTCTTCTCAATCGTTACGCTCTTATCAGAGCGGTCGTGGTCTTCATGACGTGGCATCTTGAGCAGCCGAAATGGTTGGTGAACTAACCTCGGTAAAAATATGTAAAGACAATGCTCAGTGCCATGTTTGAAATAGTTTTTTTACATACATACATACACATCACGCCTGATTCCCTGTAGAGGGGTAGGCAGAGATCACGGATCCCCATTTGTCCCGATCCTGACAGACCACTTTCGCTTCATTGACATTCATACATTCTCTAATACACTCTCGGCGGTTATAGGTACTCCTAACGTCACCTTTTTTCAATATAGCGTCTATCTGACTGTTACATATATGTCTTATTAGGCCGGCCCCTACGTAACCGCCCTTCCACTTCACTCATATATATTCCTTTTGTCAATATATAGTTTTTTTAATTTGTACTTAGATCATAAAATAACTTTCAAAGAGAGCTTATGATAGGGCCTATTTTGAATAAAAATATTTTGACTTTTGACTTTGGTATATTAATTTGTTTTATTTGAGTTTATAGCTCTGCAAACAAAGATCGTTACAAATGAAACCTCAATATAATGTATCGAGCCCTATGGCACAGTGAGTGCTAGTTTTGGCGTGTTTACTGGCAACACTGGATTACGCGACTGTGGCGACGCCTCCAACTGCCACCTTATGTGGCGGGTACTCTATTTCAAAGTCGCGAAAATTTACAGACATCTGGCTACCCCTATGCAGAAATACGGACATGATATGAAAATACATATTTTTGCGCTTTTAGTTGAATATATTTCATTCGATGTCATTATCTACATATGATCTTTTAAACCTATTTTAACTTTCATTGTATCTAAGTATATTCATAATTATAATCAAATTATGTTTTTGTCTTGATCAAAAACAAATTATTTTCTTTTTTACCTGCGTAGATTGTTTTGAATTTATACTTTCCATCTGTCAATAGACGGTATTGTGGAGGCAGCATTATTTCAGGTCTGTGCGGAAAAAAATAGAGATCCCGCCACATACGGTGGCAGTAGCCAAACTTGGAACTAAATTTGACGTTACCGCCATTGCGTGTTATTTTGTATGAAAGGTAAATTTAGTATTACCAGCGTTGTGTTTTTTGCCCACTCTTTGTAATTTTTATGTTTGTTAAGGGTGATTATAATAAATTGATTTCCGGAGTTTCTTGTTAGTTCTTCTCCAAGCTAGGGTCTCCGCTGATCTAACCTCGGTAAAAAATATGTAAAGACAATGCTCAGTGCCATGTTTGAAATAATAGTTTTAAGAGATTCGCGATTTATACTCATGATATAAGATATAAGGGTGTGTATTAGATTGATTGCAGCTGTGGGAAATCCTACGTCGAACACACTAAACGGTCTATTGCGGACAGAGTGAAGGAACACATAATATATGTAATATATAATAAGAAGGATAAGTCCCGTTAATTATTAATCATGTTTGAAATAGTTTAATAAACATATTTTGACTTTGATATATTAATTTGTTTTATTTGAGTTTATAGCTCTGCAACCAAAGACCGTTACAAATGAAACCTATAATGTATCGAGCCGTATGGCACAGTGAGTGCTAGTTTTGGCGTGTTTACTGGTAACACTGAATTACGCGACTGTGGCGACGCCTCCAACTGCCGCCTTATGTGGCGGGATCTCTACCGGCAACTTGTATTCATGTCAATTTTGCGAAAACTTTTGCAAAATAACACATTTTCGCAATCGAAACAACTTAATTATCTTCCGAAGTCATTTTATTCCACTACCAGGTACCTGTAATATTACATTAACTAACTACGGATTACCTACGAGAACTTTCCATCACGCGCTTAAAATATTCCACCGTTTATTACTAAAATAAACAACAATTTTGCCTTGATACAACATTAACCAAATAATGAATCAGTAAATTATTAAAAACAATAATCATGGGCCTCCCAGCTTGTTAAAGATGATGTAAAATCTGATGCTAATCTATAATTAATTTAGTTTCTTTTCCCGGCTTGAATGAAGTGAAAAGCATTTGGCAGGATCGGGAAAAAACGGATTCAATTTTTCTATCCACCACTGACGTAATATGTTTGTATGTACTCATTAGTAATCCCAAAAGTGACCAGGGAGATCTCTAAAAATCCGTTTACCGATAAGTGATATACATTCATGTAGCTTAGGTCCTTTCAAAGTGAAGAGAACCTTGGAGACTCAATAATATCTCCTAGGTCAATATTTAGCAATAGATTCAATGTACCCCTAGTCCCTTAGTCACCTCCCACAACATTTTTCTTTGTCTCAGACTTGCAAGTGACAATTTTATTATATTTGGAGTTTATTCATGTATGTAATTATATTTTCAGTCCACGTAACCCTTGCAATATGAAGACGGCACTAGTAATCCTCGCTGAGGGTGCGGAAGAGATGGAAACTGTTATTACCGTGGACATGTTACGTAGAGGAGGGGTGAGTACATATTAGATATGTGCTTTTTTACTTTAATCCCATATTGTAGATGCAATTACTTTTAAACGGTAGAGAGTGGATAGACGTTTGGTAGAATAAAATATTGTTGAACCTTTAGCATTAGTCTTGGGATATACACATATTTTTGATTAATAACTAACAGGACTTATTGCGTCTGTTTTTGTATAATAAAGTTACCTTTATTAACCCGACGTTTCGGCTATGTTGCAGCAGCCATGGTCATGGGCAGACTGACGATGCATATTTCTTTGCCTCCACCATGACTGTATCCTTTTGCAATAAGATTTATTAATGTACTATTCTATTACCATACAGGTAGAAGTAACTCTAGCAGGATTGGACGGTAGCAACCCGGTATTGTGTTCCCGGAAAGTCACTCTTGTTCCGGACACTTCCCTGACAAACGCCCTGTCCAGTGTATCTGTTTATGACGCTGTAAGTATTATGGTTTAAAGTGACCTAGGAGATATATCGCTGTGGTTCTGTTCACCCCCAAAGGGATTTAAGGATGTGAGTGTATTTGTATGTATGTAAATATATATATGTATGTATGTATGTAAATATATATATGTATGTATGTATGTAATTATAATTAAACCATATGAATATACATATGTTGAGAGATAGATAACCAACTTTTGTTGGATCCAAGTATGTACATATAGAGATCGCGCCACATAAATTGGCAGTAGCCAAACTTGGAACTAAATTTGACGTTTCCGCCATTGCGTGTTATTTTGTATGAAAGGTAAATTTAGTATTAGCAGCGTTGTGTTTTTTGCTCACTCTTTGTAATTTTTATGTTTGTTAAGGGTGATTATAATAAATTGATTTCCGGAGTTTCTTGTTAGTTCTTCTCCAAGCTAGGGTCTCCGCTGATCTAACCTCGGTAAAAAATATGTAAAGACAATGCTCAGTGCCATGTTTGAAATAATAGTTTTAAGAGATTCGCGATGTATACACATGATATAAGATATAAGGGTGTGTATAAGATTGATTGCAGCTGTGGGAAATCTTACGTCGGACAGACTAAACGGTCTATTGCGGACAGAGTGAAGGAACACATAATATATGTAATATATAATAAGAAGGATAAGTCCTGTTAATTATAATTATTAATCATGTTTGAAATAGTTTTTTTAATTTATACTTAGATCATAAGATAACCTTCAAAGAGAGCTTGTGATAGGGCCTATTTTAAATAAACATATTTTGACTTTGATATATTAATTTGTTTTATTTGAGTTTATAGCTCTACAACCAAAGACCGTTACAAATGAAACCTATAATCATCGAGCCGTATGGCACAGTGAGTGCTAGTTTTGGCGTGTTTACTGGTAACACTGAATTACGCGACTGTGGCGACCCCTCCAACTGCCAATTTATGTGGCGCGATCTCTATTTATTTTTACTAACTGTATATTACTGACTAACCGATTTACACTCATGATTAATAACTAACGGGACTTATGGCGTATGTTTTTATATAATAAAGTTAATCAGTCTGCCCGTGACCATGGCTGCTGCAACGTAGCCGAAACGTCGGGTTAATAAAGGTAACGTTATTATATAAAAACATACGCCATAAGTCCCGTTAGTTATTAATCATAACTGTAGGTATATTTATTTTTGATGTAGCTCAGTTCTTGGGGGCTTGACTCTGTATCAGTGGATACGGGGTTCGAACCTGAGAGTAACACTAGGGATTGTTATTGTTGCCATATAACATCACAACCTCAATATGCTAAAAAATAACAAAGGTGTTGTTTTATGTCTTTTAGGATGTGAAATAATGTTATATAATATCGCCATTTTCTTGTTTGTCATAGAGGGATAAACAAAACAAAACAAACAAACACATTCACTACCATTAACTCTTGCGGGGTAGTCAGAGGTTCAGGTTCCCATTGCGAAGGTAGTAATTCTATGGACACCTCGAACCCACGTGTTGACCAGATAGTCAGTACTCAATGTGACAGGTAGTCAGCCATGTCGCCATTCACAAGTACTAACTATTACCTGTTCGACGAACAGGTAGGTTTCCTCACGATGTTTTCCCTCACCGTATAATTCGATGCATTTCGTAAATGTGTTTTTATTACGAAAATGTACAAAGAAATTCATTGAACTTCATTTCCATTGGTACATGCTCAAGTGGGATTTGAACCCTGTACCCACTGATACAGAGTCAAGCCCCAAACAACTGAGCTACGTCGAATTGTAAGAAATATATACATATTATATATAGATAAATACATATATAGTATATATAATCAACGACCAGACTGGAAAGCAGTAGAAAAGCGTAGTTCTTAACTCTGCCTTCACCGGAAATCGGGATCTCACGTTTAGCGTTCAGGTGTCTAACCGATCGCGCCACGGAGGTCGTCAACATTCATACATCTTCTCATACACTCAGCGGTTATAGGTATTTACGTTTTTCATACGCTTCACGACTTGTGTATACACACTTTTTTATTATGGCGGGGTAGTCAGAGGCTTGAATGCCCATCTCCGAAATTTCGAAGGCATGTTAGGTATGGGTCATTCGAAGCCCGCGTATTACTAGGTAGACAGCACTCAACGTGATAGGTAGTGAACCATATCGCCGTAAATAGGCACTGGGTATTGACTATCCCGAAGGATAAACAGGTTTCCTCACGATGTTTTCCCTCACCGTTAGCGACTGTAAATTATGTACATAAATGAAAAACACATATTTAAATTTCATTAATTGGTACATGCCAGAGTCGGGATTCGAACCTAGGACCTTTCTCATACGAAGTCGGAGGTCTTACCCTCTGGGCTACAGCCGCTATATAATAATATATAATAAATAGCCATAATATTTGTCCATAGATAATCCTGCCAGGTGGTTTGGAGGGGTCCGACCGCCTCTGCAAGTCAACTGTAGTTGGTACCCTGTTAAAGGAACATGAGAAAGCCGGGAAAATAGTTGCCGCTATCTGTGCTGGTGAGTTATTAATAACATATACAGGGATGAATTCAAAACAGCCAGGGCCCTTACTCCACTAATGCATTTTAGCCACAATATTACTTCAGTATTGATACTGTAATTAGGCACTCTTGGCACTCCACTAACAAATTTAGGCCACTGAAGCGCTATCGAACTACATCTGAAGTACTTCTGCGTATGAAGTACAAAAAAGCTACTCCACTAGCCAAACGGCCGTCAATGTCAGTTCAATAGCCTTATATATGGTACTCCACTATTGACATTTCTGTACTTTGAGTTGCCACTGAAGTGCCACTGACTCGCTATTGAGGCACAACTGTGGCAGATCAAAATATTAGCAGAGTGCCACTTTTACAGCCGAAACGCAGAAGTAACGCAGTAGCGACGCAGTGTGGCTGTCAAAATTAATTACTGGAGTAAGGGCCCAGTATGGGAAAGTCAGACACTATAAGAGATGTATGGGAACATGTTAGGTATGGGTCATTCAAAGCTCGCGTATCACTAGATAGACAGCACCCAATGTGATAGGTAGTGAACCTAAACAAATGTGAACATTATTCTAATATATTATATAACCCTTTAATTATAATTTGATTTTATTTTCCTTCTAAGTTATGTTGTAATGAAAAGCAGATATCTTTTAAATGTCCCAGCCTAGCTTGTCACTTGTTATAATTGTTTACAAATCTGTTCGTTCCAGTTAAAACAATCGCAGCAAACAATGGAAGCGAACTTTATAAATACCCACCTAACCATGGAACATCTACAAA